>ML846553.1:0-17154 GCA_009831015.1 Picea engelmannii
AGACAGTATATATCTTGTCTAAAATAAAATTTGATGGTGAAAAGAAGACCTCTGCATGTAGGCATCTTAGCGAATTTAATCTTGCATGTAACAATATTAAGGTTTTTCAAGAAGTTGAACTATGTAGATTATTTACTCTCACATTGGAAGGAACAATTCAGGCTTGGTATAAGGCATTTCCAGCCGAATCAATCCATAGTTGGAAGCAATTCATGGAATCTTTCTTAGATGTGCATGATAACTATGACTATGATGAACTATGTGTTGAACTTAATAAAAAATGATAAATGAAAGATGAATCTTTTAATGAATTCTTATTAAGATTTATAACAATTTATGATAGATTTTGTGAAAGTGACAAACCCTCTATATTTGAATTTATTACATTGTGTTCCTGTTTTTTTTCTTTTCATGAAGAGGAAAAGTTATTAATGAGTAATGATAAGGATTCAAATTATCAAGAGCATCCTCCGCCAGAATTGCTTATATCATCATGTCATGAACAAGGTAATCAAGAAGAAAATGATTATGAAGAGCTATGTAATGAATTGATAGAAATTAGTAGGAACAAAAATGAACCTTTGGATGATTTTTTATCAAAGGTTTGAGCAAATTTGTTGTAGGTTTCCTTAAAGAAATAGACCTCCCATCCAATAAATCGTTAACTGGTTTACATACCTTCTCTTTATCCCTGAAGAAGATGGTTTACTATCAATCGAGAAGGAAAATTTTCAGCATCCTGATTGTTTCCCATCTGATATTTCACTCTCACAATTTCTTGAGACAAACTCATTACAACTACCATTAGGAGAGGTGGAATCACTAGAAATAAATCGTTTTCCCCTTATTGAAACCGATGATGTAGAAGTCATGAACTTGGGAAATATTATAGAAAAAGACAATTTGGAAATTGCAAACACCTCCAACTTACAAGAATTTATTTTTCATAATTTTGATCCAGATTTACATAATAGAATTTCAGTATTTCCACAACATGAAGAAATTATTCCAATTACTGAAACATCTCATGATGATATTCATGTCTTTTTTTTTAACAATCTGATTTCAAGGAACAATTTCGAGGTGGTATTTCAAAAAATGATTCCAAATTAGTCTTTGACAAAGAATCAATTTCTGGTGTTCATATAGTGTTGGTATCTTCCCTTGATTGTCATGAATAGTGGGAAGAGAATGAAAAATATATGATCATTAAACTATACTCTTTCACTGAAACATATAAATTTACAACATAAATTAAAAGCGAACAAACCAAGCATGTTATATCAGCTAAAGATCAAAAGAATAATCAATATTTGTCTATCTGTGAAAATTATCTTGCTAAAGAAATCAAGTCAATTTCAGAATCTAAAAACTTTTATGACCTCTACTCAGATTTATTTGATTCATCATCCTGTCATATAGTTGACCCTTCTTTTGGAAAAAAAAATACAAAGTGATGCATGAAATCAGGAAGATTTCCAAACATGGATTGATCAAACATTTGATAAGAGTATATTTTCATTCAGTGTGCATAATTTTGATAATTCCTTGCAATCACAATTTCTTGAATATAAGGAAACAAAGTTTGATTATGATAGTTGTATTTTTTATGACAATGTTTGTTTTCAGGAATTGAATTTGAGATTTGATATGTCATGCATGGAACTAATTCAACCTGAAAGCACTAACAGATTTGAACATATGCCAATGTTAGAAAATATAGAGCAAGAAGTACCAACATAATTTTCATCTCGTCATGGAGGGACAATAACAAGTAGACAACCCATCATTACACATAACGGATAAATTAGTGGGATGAACCAAGAAGAATTATCAGTTGGATTTATTTTAGAAATGCAAACTAATATCCATGAGCAAGTAAATAACTTACCTTTGCATTCCTTTTTAATACTTCAGCATTGTCAAAATGGTTTTAAAGATATCATTGGAGACTTCTTGGAATTATATTTTGCCTGACAATTTTCTCAAACTAGTAAGTGTCCAATAATGTTTGTTTTGGAACAATTGCATAATTTTTTAATTCTTTCAATCAAACAATATTGTATGCCTCAACCGCACAAACCTACATAGTGCCTTGATAGCCTTATTAATAGTGAGGTAATTAAATGGTTACATTGGATTTATGATTTCACATAGTATTGGTTGATCCATTGTAGGTTAGGGTAAGAGTAGTTTAGTTTTAGTTTTATTTTATTTTTATGTTCTGAGTAAGATGTTGGCTCAATTTTGGTTTCTTGAATAAAATCCATCACATTATAATGTAGTTATGATTTTAATTATTTTGACATAAGATTTTTTATTTTTTTTCTTTGTTTCAATCATTCACCTTAGAATTGATTTTAGTAATGCTCCAATTTTAAGTTTAGTTTAGTTTTTCTTAAGCTTAGTTGGTTTTATTTTATTTTTTATTTTGATTTTTATTATTGCATGGTTTCAGTTTTGATTTTCATAGTTGATTTTCAAGATTCTTACTTTTCATGTTTTATTTGTTATTGCATGATTTGCATGTTTGATTTTCTTTGTTTTTCCATAAACAATTTCGGGGGATGTTGAGTTGAGTTTTTAGCCTCTGGTATGTGAAATAGGACATTCTAGTTCTATGCTAAAAAACACTATTTTTTTTAAATATCAAAAGTAAAGTAACCAGGCAGTGAGTAGGAGTAGGAATCAAAAATTACTTATAGTTTATTTTATATGTGACTTGGAAAAAATGCAATGCTTTGTCGGTGGTTGTAATGACTATTATCAAACATGAAAAGATCGAAAAAGTCATATACTCTAGAAATCATGATCTAAATGATGAATGAGAAATCGATGAATGTCTTGCTTCTTTTAGAATGGGTAAGCTTTAAATCTTAGGGGCCTAATTCATCTCTTCACTAACATAGGTCATCCTCCTAGACTCAAATACATATCCCACAAGAAATCCTCATCACAAAAAACATTTAGTAATGGGTACATATGCTTTGCATTATAATAATAAAATAAATAAGTGACGAGGTAGGAAAATAACTCAAAAGGGAATCATGATTTCAAGGAGGGAATGCAGATATCTTCGTCGAGGCTATGGATGCTTGTTGGAAGCGGAACAAGGTTTGTGATATTGGGGTGACTTCATCGAGGCTATGGACATTTGTTGGCAGCAGAGCAACGCCAGAAGGGTGATAAGGTTACTTAGGGATTATACAAAATAATACCCTATTACTAGAAGTAATATATAATTTGGTTTCTTACTCAAAAATGAAAGTCGGTTATCAAAGGGACTTATCTTTTGTGTTTGATCAAAATCAAAACCCCATGATAAGGTAAAGAATGATTTCTAAATTACATATAGATATATCTATGGGTTGTTTATGTTTTCTCTTCGTGTTCTAATTCTATGTTACTTGAAATTGTTTGGGAGTGATCGAAGGTATAAGAAGAGATTATGGTTTCTTCTAGTGAATCACCATTTGTTGAGTCCTCAATACACCCTTAACATTTTCAATTTTTTGGTACCACTTTTTCTTTTTATCATGTGTGCCTTCTTATTTTGAGATTTGAATATGTTGAATATTTTTCCTTTGATTAGTTTATGTATTTTTTCCTTTTTTTTATTTGCATATGAAATCTCAAGAAAAAATTTAAAAATATCATGTTTTGCATAAGGGAATAAAAACAAAAGAAATAATTGAAAAAAGAGAAAAATCACAACCTTTTTCCAAAATGTGTCGATGAACTCATCAGGGGTCGAGGGAAAAAGAACAAGATAATAATGCAAAGCCGAAAGGCCTAACCCAGTATTAAATAAAATGTCGACATCAAGGGTTTTTTCAAGTAGATGTAAATGGGTAGTGCTTTTGACCAATCATCAATGAGACCATTAGAGTCAGTCGAAATTATATGGTTAAGAATGAAAAAAAAAAAAAAAAACTCTTGATCCCAATAAGAAAATTTTGAAAGTGTCGATGTAGGAATCGACATCGATGGAATTTTGAGTCGGATTAAAACAACAAACATATCCCCCCGATTGTTGATGAATCCATCGGGAATCGGTGGAATTCGTTGATTCCTTAATAGAGAAACTCATTTAAACCAATGTCGATGAACCATGAACCTAAATACATATCATATTCGTTAGATTGAGAATGAGGATTAATTTAGGTCATCAAATATTTTTGTGTGAATTGTGTCTATTTCGAGGGCCATAGAAGATCCACATCACCTGCCACATCACCCACCACGTCAGCCTGCCATGTTTTCAATCGTACACTACCATGTCACCATCTGTACTTCATTTTTCAATGTAATCCATGTCACCTTTCATACAGGCCACACCATCATGTTGCATTACCTTCCATACTTGCCTCTTCAACATTCCATGTCACTTTCCATGCCGACTCTCGTACCTTCATGTCACTCACCATGAAATCTTCCACGTGGACTATCACATCATTACCACATCACTTTTTATGGCATCACACATGTCATCATAGTATAGATTTCTCTTATGATCATTGGTGGATGAGAGCTTTGGTGAAATGTTTAATGAGTAGGTACTCCTTTCCACCGATGTCGATGAACTCATCGGATGTCGGCAAGCTCAATAGAAGGTGAGTTTTCCGGCTCAAAAATTTTCCTCCGATTACCGATAGAATCATCAACGTTGGCCCATAAACAATTCAACATATCATAGGATACAACAAAGGGCCAATGCCAATGAACCTTCACTTGAAGAGTGAATCCTAGTCATTCGATCGCAAGAGTCAATGGATCTGGACTGTCCAAATATATAACTTGTGCTAGGTCCATTTCTTATGGTTTTAGGAATTCCACGTCACATAACATATTCACATCTCATGTTACCATTCAAGCATCAACACATCATCATCCATATCACTTGCCATGTTTTCCTGTCACCTTACCAATCGTAAACTAGCACATCACCATATGCACTCCCTTTTTCCATTTCAACATGATACTTCACATTGCCACATCATCGTATTGGTCCACGTCATCATCTCCAAGTCATCAATCATACGATGACCGATCATCATTCCATGTCATGTCCACATCACGGACTGTGTTGCATTTTTCCATGCCAGACGTCTACATCAACTAGCACATCATATTTTTTACTTCATATTTCCATCATCTTCCATGTCATCACTATACAAACTTCTCGTATTAATCATCGGTATTTAGGGGTTTTAATGGAACATTCTGGTAAGTATACACACCTATCCATCGACGTCGATGGACTCAACAGGCACTGACATGATCAACAACCGATGGAGTTTCCTGCACAAACAATTTTAGCCAATCATCAATGGGATCGTCGAATTCAACTCAAAATCATATAAAATGAGACATGGGATATGACAAAGGGTCTATGTCGATGAAGCTTTCCTTAGAAAATTAGAGTTGTTTGATTATGGGAGTGAATGAATCTGGAATTTACAAAATCTCTAATTCACGCCTCGTCCATTTTCTATGGTTTTATGAATTCCATGCCACATCACATGTCAAAAAACCATGAACCAATCGAGAGTTAAAATGTCACTTGTTTCATTTTCTATGCCACGTTAGACATTCAGTCATCAAGAAAAATTTTATTTCCACGTCATTATACAACATCATGGCTAAGCACGTCAAAAGAGAAAAGTATGAAAAAACACCGATGAAACAATTTTCCACATTATAATCTCAGTCATCCAATAACAAGCAAGAAAAGATCTTGACCATTGGTCCTCCCTCATAAACTGTACTGAAAATGTCATGTTTTTCCCAAGTGAAAAAAACGTTCTAAAAGTCGTCAATGAGAGAAAAACCTAGTTTTGTATTTTTATAATAACTTTTGATCCTAAACTTCGTTAAAGGAATTACTTATACCATTGAAAATTTATCAGTGAGTTATAAAACTTTGTAGCTATACATTTTCTATGATTTTGTATCATGTGTTTACGACTTTTGAAATAAATCTACATGTAAAATTCTTACGGTATTTTCATGATAACTTTTTCCTATGATACCTGTTTTGATAATGCCATATATAATTGGAAAGGTATAATCAAGATCTGAAACTTTTTTTTATAAGTTTTTATTGATTTGGCATGGTTTGTTTCAGGTTTACGAAATAATGGAAATCAGGCTCAGGGAAGTGACTTGAATATTTTGTTTTAAGATCAATTAATTGTTTTATCTCATAAGTTTGTTACGAAAAAGATATTTGTATTTGTAATATACATTTGTTATGATCCAAGTACATACAAGGGGATTGATTTATCATGGTGAGAATACTTTCAATATTACATAATGCAAACTGGTAGATTTTCGTCAGCTGACAAACACAAGCATGAGAACAGAGTTAGAAGAATCGGTGACTGGGTGCATGAACATTCCAATTTTAGAAGTGAATGATTACTAAAGATTGAAGAATGAATCAACTAGAGTTAAATGTGCCTAAAATAAAATCAAATTAAATATTCATGCATGAGGTTGCTAAAGAAAGAACAATGGGTTTACTTATTTAATCAAAGAAAGATTTATGAGTTTGAGCATGCATGAATTGAAGTCGACAATTAATTGGTGTGGCTAAATGCATGGATTTTCACATGGATGATTTATCAACACTTTTGTTCACTAAAGATGCAAATTACATGAGGAGATTGCATGACTTTTAATAAAGTCAATTTTTTTATTCCATAATTAAATCAGTTTTTATCTTATAAATAAAGATATCAACTTCTTAGAAAGGGTCTTTGATCCCTAGAACTATTTTCAAGAGATTTTTTATCTCTAGAGGGATTTCAAGTGGATTGTAACTGAAGAGTTATTTCAAGGATGAATTCAAAAACTCTTTGGAGTCAAGACATTATGGTTTGTTGAATCTTTGTGTGCTTATTCATTATTGTTGAGTATTCTACAATTGATTAAATACTACAGGAATCTAGTAATAATTTCAATACTTTTAAGATATCTTAGTTGGTTGAATGAATTTTTGGATACTTTTGGTAAACTATTATTTTCTTTATTAGTTAATCTTATTTCTATGTTATCTAGGATATGATTGAATTATTTTGGAATATCTCTCAATTAAATTTTATATCTTTCTGCTATTAATTAGTTATTGTTTCCTGGATAACATGTGATGAGTAATACATTATTAGTGGAATTATTTCTTCAAGAATATAAAGTCTCAGATAGTTTTCATTGACTGTTGCCATAGGTTATCCTCAACATATATTTCTCCAAATTATTTAGTTTCCTCCTTTCTTGCAGTAGATAGACTTAAAGCATAAAACAATAAAAAAGAACGAAACCGAGTAACTTGTCAAGGCCATCGAGTAGTTGTCGGACCTTTAACCCAGAGGATTATTCCATACCAAACAAGGAAGATTCTTATTGGGCCTCTTCCTTGGGTTTAATATATAATGTTTAGAAAAAGGAATTTAGACCCCTCAACACCTGCATCTTATATAGAGTTCCAAACATAACTCCCTTTAGCAACACCATTGCTCCTCGAACCATCCTGCGGGTTTATTTCTAAAACATTCTTTTTACCCCTGCATCATCCATTTTCCTTACAAAAATAAAATTTATGGCCTATGTTGGGATGTGAAGAACACCAGGGAGTGCTCAAATCCCTCCATCCATGAGCTTCAACTTGACTTTTCATCATCCCTTGATTTTGGTTTTTGAGTCATCACCTCCATCATACCTTTCATAATCGCAAAACCATTCCTTGTGAGGAGTCATATGAAAGGATGCACTTGATTCAACCAACCATACCTCGTGATCTGCATGTGTGCTTGAAGAATCCAAGTACACATCCCCTCCTTCCGCAGAGGTTTCTTCTTCTTTAGAAGGAGAATATTTAGATCCCTTCTCTCTCTCAACACTTTTGGATCTACATTGTTTCTTGTAGTGCCCTTCTTTTCCACGTCTGCAGCATATATTTACAAATTTTATGAGAGATTTAGATCTTCCCTTATATTTAGATCTTCCACTTGAGTACATATATATATTCCTTTCATGGGAGAATCCTCTTGCAAATAATGCATCTATGATATGTCCATCCATGTTCTTTCATGTCATCTCCTTCGAAAACAAGGATGAGACCACATTATCGAAACTTAAAGTAGGTGTATTACTACCTATGGCCACAACCATAATATCCCATGAGTCTAGTAAAGAGCACAATAAATTGACACACTTATCTTCATCATAAATCTTCATATCAACAGATAATAGTTGATTTACCATAGTTTTGAAGGCGTTCATATTCTCTGTCACCGAGTCTCCATATTTCATCCTCGGGTTGTACAAATTATTACACATGAACAATTTGTTTACCAAGGACTTTGACTGATACAGATCCTCTAACATATCCCATAATGCCTTGGTTGTAGCTTCCCCTGACACATTTATTAAAACTGAATCTGAGAGACACAACCGAATTGTGCTCTTTGCCTTCCGAACAAAATTTTCTAGTCTTCTACTAACATTCTTGTAGATACATTACCTAGATCCATAGTGATCTAGTAATCTTTTTCCACCAATAGATCTTCCATATTGAGCTTCCACAACTAAAAACTTTACCCATTAAATTTCTTGATCTCTATTTTCAAACTTCTTGCCATTTCTTTTCACCTGGAGAATCGATACCACAGATATCCCAATGTAACAAGGTTTATCACATACCTGAGCCAAACCCTTAGCCACAAAGGAATCCCCCTAAACCCAATAACCTAGCTCTGATACCACTTCTTGGGAGTTGAGCTGGCAGTTAGATCCAAAATGTGCACCTGGTGGAAATCCACTACCATCCCAGTTAAGGATCTATGGAGAGGTTGTTAGACCATGTCGTGAAGCTCACAGGGAGTGTTGAACATTATTCCATCACTTTCTTCAAAGGGATCCAATATTATCTTTAAATCACCTGCTAAAACTCCATGATTATTCATCCCTACACTCCCATGGATCTTAAGGGATTCCCAACATCTTGTTTCTTCTATTCATTAGTTGGGGGCATAAACTTTGAATAATTGAATCTCTTTTTAAATGTCATGACAAAAAAGGGTGCTATGAAATCCAATGGATGCCAAAGATGGAGTTTTCTAGTGATACATTTAGAGGGTCCCAAAAGGGCTTATTCCTCCCCACTATCCTTGGCCTCCAACATATATTATATTGTTTTCTTCCAAATATAAGGAATAATATTGGAGAGGTCTTCTATACTTAACTTTGTTTCTAGAAGCGGGACAATGTTGGGTTTCTCATTTCTAATTGGATTTGTAAACAAGGGACTTATAACCCACTCGCTTCACCAACATGGATATTGTGTGGAAATTTTACTCTAAGCTATATTCTTAGGATTGCATATAGTTCTTTGTTTGAAGAAAGGTCACTATGCCTCTCTCCGACTCTTCCCTGTATAAGGATCTCAATCTTCTTTTTTATTCTCTTCTCTTATGACGGCTGCAAGTTTATGTTCTCTGTCCAATCTCTTCTCTGAATGATTAGCTAGCTCCTTCTCTATGTAACCTGCACACAAGAACCCAAACAACAATGGAATGTAAATCCTATGTTCCCTAAGTAATTTTTATGTTTAGTTCTAGTTTACTGCCAGGCTACTTGATTTGTTTAATTATGGTGTTGAGGCCAATGTGACCAATTTCTAATGTTTTGGTTGCAATTATATGCTACTTTTCCCTTTAATATGCAAAACACAAAATTCATACAACCAATCCATTCAACACACAAATATAAGTTTGAATTCAAATTGCTAAGAAAAAACAATTTTTTTGTTTCCAAGATTGACTACTTGCATTTCCACTTAAATGCTAATTCAAGTTAACACCTCATATCTATTGGTTGGTTATAAACTATGTTAATGCAATTTTCTCTAGCAACACTTAACACTTTGTGTGCGTGTTTCTACTATGCATTCCATTTGAGCTTGAATTGGACTAAGAGTTGGTTTTAGCATACATATAAAATTCTTGGCCTATACAATGCCTTGGGTAATGAGGCCAAAACAACAAGTTAAGGAATGAAGAAGAAACCATTCTTTAAATTGCAATTAAATATCAAGCTTCTCAATGTTGATTTTAGATGTAGAATTTGTAATGAGTTCACTACGTGGCTCCACCCAATTTCCCATTAATAAAGAGAAAAATGTATTTGCTTCTACAACATCTTCCACTGTTATTTGGTTCAGATTCCTTGTTTCTAGATCCAAAGTTGTTTTCCCACAATTGTAAATGAATCATCAAAACAATAATGAGCTTACCTGCCCCTCTCAACCTTGTATAGTGGTGGAACTCCTACATATGTATCATTTCTCAAAAAATGATTTTTGGTATGTGAAAAAGAATGTCTTATAGGTATCCACCGAATTCCTCTAAACAAATAGCTCAAAAAACTAGTGAAATTGACCAACAAAGAAATGGATTCAAATAGCAATTTAAAATCGCCCAAGGAGACATGTGAAATCATCCATGTAGGGAATAAATCACCCCACATATGTGAAATCATCCAAGACTAAAATAAAATAACTAGAGGGAAGTGAAAATGTCCAAGCACATGATAAAACACTTAGGGGATTTGAAAACTTCCAGGCATGAAACCCAATGCTCTAGGGGATGTGAACTCACCCAAGATCGAAGTAAAAATCCCAAGGGGATGTGAACTTGCTCAGAAAATAAGTAAAACTCCCAAGGGAATGTAAACTCAACCCATTCAAAGAGAATATATCCATTGATCTCAGACTTCGAAGGGAATTGGATGGTGTACATTCTGAAGTTGTTGGAGTTCATCATTTTCACACAAAGGATTATCTCTCACACCATTACATAACCAAGAAGTAATTTAATTTAACATGAATAAAATAGCATCAATCACAATGAACTCACACATTTTACCCTAGAAACCCAATTGGGAAAACCAGCTTCGAATGGGGGCTCAATGTATTTTATTTCAGAAAATATTTGGTTACAATGTTGTTCCTTATCTTAGTGATTCCTCTCCTTGAACAAAAGACCTATTGATAATGAGAGTGAAAGAAGAAATAAGGAGATTTGGGGGGTAAAGGGAAGGCCAACATCCATTCCCCTTCATTTCCCACTCCTCATGTTTCTCTCCTATTTTATTTTTTTTATTTCATTTAGTTTTTTTTCCTCTCACATTTATCTCATTCAACATTTACATTTTCTTGATTTAAATCATTTTCTTAACCTTCATTAATTGTCGAATTACATTATAGGTACTAAGTCTCACACCCATTCGTCGATTCAGATCCATTTTGAATCATAATCATATAAGAAAATATTGTTGTATATTGGAACACAAACCTATATCATTCCAAGACAAAATTTGCATTACTTACCTAATAAGGATTTTGTTCTAGAGCCAAGGGAACTATGGATTGTGGATTGTGATCTAAGGATTCTACTTCTCGCTCATGTTTTTTTTATTTATGTCCCTTTTTCTTATGTTATAATAAGTGTTCTCCTAGTTCCTCTAGTCATTGATAGGATTTAATTTGAGTGAGGATTTCCTGATTGGGTCTTACTACTCTCTGAAATATGGTTTGGGGAAACTTGTTGAATTTTATTTATGACCAATGTGTGACTTTTTGGGAGAGGGGGCTTCATGTATTTTCTCACTTCTCTCATATACATTTTCTCAAGTGCCAAATCCTACTCTTCCTCCTCTATTATATTACCATTTATAAGTTCTTTCCTTAACTGACTTTCTTCTTGAGGGTTCTACTCTTCGTGCGGTCTCCTCTTCATGCTCTAGTAGGGTTTCAAATGCTTCCTATATGTTCCATTGGTTCCCTTATTTGTTTTGTTGTTTTGTTTTTTGTTGGTGTTGTTGTATTTGATGTTGGTGCTACTTTATTCTTATGTTCCTTGACTTTAAACGTGTCTTCCTAAATAGTGGTATTTTTTTCCTCTTCTTGGTTTTTTGAACAATCCATTGTAAAGGGTCCATTTTCATGGCACCTACTACATTCAAATGGCTATTAATCATATTCTAACTCTTGCAAGTATTACCATCCATCCATGCTTAGTATAAGATATTATGTGAACCCTTTCTCTAGGTCAACTTTTAAATGGACTCTTGCATAGGTGTACCCTTTAATATATGTGTTATCAAGGTAGTTTCCTATATTATTTCCTATTATTATCAAATATTGATCATCCCAAAGAATAAGAGGGAGGTTGATCAATTTAACCCCCACTGGCATTGATTTCAATATATATTTTACAAGGTTGAAGTTTACGGATCATCTATTCAAGTGCATTCCTCAAGCTCCCTTGAAATAGGGATTATTTTTTAATATTAAGATCTTTGTCTTCTTTCAGTGCAACATAGAACACAAAGAAGCCTCTTCCATAGAATTAGTTTCTCATTCAACATTTCTGCAAGTGGTGCAAGTGTTTTTAGGTTTAATCACCTTTATATTTCAAGCTAGAACATAGTTTCGTGAATTCCCTTACCAAGGATTCTTTAAAGTAGCTTACAACACTTTTTCAAGTGGAGTGATTCACCATTGGAATCTGGCCCAACTTCTTTCCAAATCTTGGAGGTAACGGATTGGCTTTAGTCCAACTCACTATGGATTTCCGTATTACTAAAAACTCTTTAAGCTCAAATTTAAATTCAAGGGGTTGGGTGGAGGTAGATGCTCCTTTGCCTTCCCTGTCACACCAATGATAAATATAGAAAATAAAATGACAGAAAAGGATTAAGCCAACTCAATTGTATCACTCCAATACTACAAATATATAGTACAATGGATGATGCCACCTGATAGATATATTTTCTCTAGATCTTAAAACATTTCATGGTGATTAGGCTATGCAATCTTAACTAACTCACTTAGTCATCATTTGAGGATAAACCAATATTATCATAAATGAATAATACAATTAAATGTGAAATGAAGACTTAGTGATTGGTAAGGTAATCCATAGGCTAATATCTGCCCCTCAATCACGAGTCTATATATCTATACCAACTAAACAATAAACATTAATGCAAAAGTTGATATGTTGGATCTCACAAATCCTTGATCTAAGCTTCAATGAAAAACATGCCTAAAAATTTGTCAAAATTGGATGTTGGACGGTTCATATGAAATGAACTAGAAGAGACATGAAATATGAAAGTGGGCAGTTGCCAATGTCTAAGCAATTCCTAATTACTTAACATTATGATCACTTACCAAGTAATATAGCTAGAATAAGTTGGCATTTTTTGCTAATTGGTGAACATGTAGTATCGCCACTCTACTATTAGTGAATCACTGAAGTGCTCTCTGAATTTGGTGGCTTGGAATGACCACTAACCAATTGATACCATGTATCTTTTGGTTTAGTATTACCACTAGCTAATTGATACCATGTATCTCATGGTTTAGGATAACAACGAACCAATTTTGACAATTTTAGGTATCGAATAGCGTCTTGGTGTATCCTAATTGGATAAGAAAGAGCAATTACAAGATCTTGGATTCTATGTTGGATATTCTGAAATGTTGATTTGATGATGATTTGAAGAGGATCATAGATTCTATTTTGAACTTCTATGATTTGATTATAGACCATTTCTTTGATTTTGATTGATATGATTTTGAAACTTGAAGCATGACCATCATCAATGATATCCCCCCTTGTTAGGTACAAGGTGAGAAGAATAAAGACTTTCTACTACAAGGTGTGTCATTATTCAAGACCTAATTCTTCTGTATGACTAATATATCTTCTTGGTTGTCAATTACCATAGCCAAGAATTTATCCACCCATAGAGAATTTTTAATATTGCAAGTTTCTTCAGTGTTGAATATCTCTTTAAAGAATGGTTATGTGTACCGTAATGTTGATAATGATGGAGATCAAAACATTGATTATCCATGTGGCTAGCCCTTTGACAATGTTGGCACTAACATTCTGATGGTGAAATGGAATAGGTGAAGTTAAATCTTCTTGAAGGAATCCATCACTTTAAACTTGATTGGTTTTAAATAATCTAGAATATGAAAGGTAATTTCATTTTCATATTTGATACCTTTTATGTGCTTGTTGTCCCTAATTTCTTCCCAAGGTTTGATGATGGGGTTGGAAAGAGAAAGTTGAACCTACTCATGAAAAATTTTATCTTCTTTTGAAACTTCTTCTGAATTTGTTTCACTAAGTTGATCATGTGTTGATTGTTGATTGGAATCTTTATCAAATTCAAAAAGTGGGTTGTTCTAAACAAAAACTAGTTTAGAATGTTGATTCATTTGTTTTATTTTATCATGTTGGAGTTGTGGTTGAGTTCGAATAAGTTCTACTTTGGGTTGCAAAACTTACAAACAAGTTAGAATAGATTGAAGAGTTGTTTTTTTATCATGATTTTGTTGTCAACAACAAGGAGTATGAGAGTATTCAGTAACTCTAATAATTCTAGACTTCAAGCCATTTTTAAAAACCAAATGAAGCCTCCTTGTGCAAGTAAGTTATGATTAGAATTCAAGGAGGTTAATGTGCTTGGTAACCAATTTAATTTTATGTGGTGTCGGGATATCTGGTTGTACCTACTCGTTATGAAAAACATATGAATAAGGTTCATCTAGGGTAGTGAATATTTCAACGTGACTAGCTAGATTTTCTTCATACTAGGCCTTAGTGTTAGTATGTGCAATTGTTGGCATGTTTTCAGGCAAGTGTTCTTGTCATTGATGGCAAGATCAGAGTATGCAGTGATGGAAAAAAAGAAGCTCAGAAGAGAAAGTGCAATGGTGCACGCAGAGTGCAAGAGTGTGTTTGTTCATTTGATGGCAAACAAGCAGGCAAGGAAGATCAGCAGCACAGGGATAATGGCATGGAAACTTCAGAAGCATAAACTCCATTTCAGAGTTTTGGATACCGAGAAATTGAGAAGTCAAGAGTTGATATTATTCAACACAAGAGTCCCGGAGTTGCAAAATCCAGAATCCTGAAATCCCGAAAGAGGCACATAAACGAAGAATTTCGCAGACCAGGAAATAACTCCATTTCGGAGTTTCGGATACCAGGAGTTGGAAGAGTCAGGACTCTTCATCATCAGGAGTCCCGGAATCGTGAAATGTGAAATGCCAAAACCTCGGAAGGAGGACGATTTCGGATACAGGGAATTGGGGATGTCAAGAACTCTTACTACAGGAGTCCCGAAGTCGCGAAATGTCAAAGACTCCATACCGGAGGTTCGGATACCGGGAGTTGGAGATATCAAGGACTCTCACGACAGGAATCCTGAAGTTGCGAAGTGAGAAAAGCCGAAAATTTGAGATGACTCCATTTCGGAGTTTCGCAGACCGGGAAGTGGAGTTGTCAAGAACTCTCAAGTCAAGAATGTTGAAATCGTGATGTGTGAAATCATGAAGAGATCTAGACCGTCAAATCATCTAGAGTGTGAACCGTTGATCTGACTTCATTTCGTAGCTTCGGATACCGAGAGTTGGAAGATTCAAGTGACGAGACTCTTCATCGCAAGAATCGCGAAAGGCCGAAATTCAAAATGATGAAATGATCGGAACTAGTGCAACCAAGCTCCATTTTGTAGCTTTGGATACCGGGACATGGAGCATCAAGAACTCATCTCCACAGGAACACCAAAGTGTCGAAAAGCGAAATCGTGAGAGCTATTGGTCCCCGGTTTTGACCATGTTCTTTGCCTATATTATATACCATCGACCTCCATTCATATTCCAGTACCACCCTTTTGACCTCATTTTGACATACGTAACATCTCTCTACCATGCAAAAGGGGTCACCTAAGGTATCTTTGCATTTCAAACTATTTTTATGCACTTTAATGCTTTGAATTGATAATGTGACTAATATCACTTGGGTTAGGTACCACCGCTATTTTTGGAACAGGATGCCGGTACCAGGTACCAACTCGCACCCGTGGAGGTACCAGTGGAGCCGTTCGAGATCTATGCATGATGATGTGTGTTATGGTTCGAATGAAGAGAAGGAAGGTTCACAGGCCAGCTGGAGTCGTCGCCACAGAGTGCTTGAGAGTATAATGATCAACCTGGATCGATTTTTCTTCATCCTACACACTACGTGTCACGAAGTTGTGAAATACGTTTTTAATTGATTCCACGATTATTCTCGGATCAGGGATCCGTTCGTTTCCATTTTCGAATGTTATGAATAAGACTCCTATTAAAACCTGGGATCACTCCTGAGAACGGGTTACTGTAACTACTGTTTCTATTACTATTGTTATTGTCAGATTATGTGATACCGTGAACCTATGCTTTAATACAAACTGCTGTTGCGTATTTTTTTTACTGTCATATGATCTGAATATTGTTTTGATGAGTTAATGAAGCGTGGAGTTACACTGTATCTGCATCGTATGATTTAGTCGGCTCTGGTCATTTCCCACAGCGTTTGTGCCGTTTGGTTGGGCCCGCCAAACTGGTGCAAGTCACTGCGTTTATTTTGTCATAGATTTAGTGTGTGTTGTTGTAGCTTTGGTTTGTTTTAATATTGTATAGCTCGCATCTGAAGTAACTTAGCGTTCACAGATTTAGCTTTAGTTTATCATAGCTCAGTTCATTGCAGTGTGTTAATGCTTGCTTACATGACAGTTCAAAATTTTCAGAATCGTGTGTATTCGTTCCTCAACAGACTTAATTTCCAGACTGTTATCTTTTCATGTTGGTGAATGTTAAACACAGTACTGATGCCTGTAGGGTTAGCATATGCATAGGATTGTTTGGCTTTTCATTTTCATTTTGAACATAACTTAGAGTAGCATGCATTTTTCTTTGTTAGACAGTAGTCGCCTTGTGTGCTTAGAACAGTTAGGTTACAGTTAGAATAGAAGGAGCTCCTGGTACCAGTTAGTAGCATAAGACTTTGTTTTCCTGTAGATAGCATTAGATTTGTTTTGGATGCTCAGAATGAATGCAGTTTCGACAATACCCTGTGTGTCATGACTTAAATGAAAACGCTAATGGTAGATGGTTGAACATAGAGGTAGAATGACTTTGTAGAACGACGCTTTTGAATAGAGATAGCAGTACCAGCATTTGAGCACAAGACTGTTTTTTTTTCTTCTGTTTATGACTTAGTAGGAAATGCTCAGTTTTGAGTTAGTCAT
>ML846553.1:17254-52808 GCA_009831015.1 Picea engelmannii
GTCGGCTCTGGTCGTTTCCCACAGCGTTTGTGCCGTTTGGTTGGGCCCGCCAAACTGGTGCAAGTCGCTGCGTTTATTTTGTCATAGATTTAGTGTGTGTTGTTGTAGCTTTGGTTTGTTTCAATATTGTATAGCTCGCATCTAAAGTAACTTAGTGTTCACAGATTTAGCTTTAGTTTATCATAGCTCAGTTCATTGCAGTGTGGTAATGCTTGCTTACACGACAATTCAAAAGTTTCAGAATCGTGTGTATTCGTTCCTCAACAGACTTAATTTCCAGACTGTTATCTTTTCATGTTGGTGAATGTTAAACACAGTACTGATGCCTATAGGGTTAGCATATGCATAGGATTGTTTAGCTTTTCATTTTCATTTCGAACATAACTCAGAGTAGCATGCATTTTGCTTTGTTAGACAGTAGTCGCCTTGTGTGCTTAGAACAGTTAGGTTACAGTTAGAATAGAAGGAGCTCCTGGTACCAGTTAGTAGCATAATACTCTGTTTTCCTGTAGATAGCATTAGATTTGTTTTGGATGCTCAGAATGAATGCAGTTTCGACAATACCCTGTGTGTCATGACTTAAACGAAAACGTTGATGGTAGATGGTTGAACATGGAGGTAGAATGACTTTGTAGAACGACGCTTTTGAATAGAGATAGCAGTACCAGCATTTGAGCACAAGACTGTTTTTTTTTCTTCTGTTTATGACTTAGTAGGAAATGCTCAGTTTTGAGTTAGTCATTAGAATTCAATTTCTCAGAATAGGTGTGTGTTTTATTCTTAGGATAGAATTCAAATAAAGACTAGACGCTTGCCTGCACATACTGTGTATCAGCTCAAAGTTTACCAACCCTGGTTTGACAATTTAGTGATTCAGGACACTTAAAAGCTTCAATTTAGCAGCCTGACAAGAGCACTATATGGATAAGTGCTCGGTCACCTCTCGTAGTCACATGGTTGAAGAGATGTAGAGAAAATATTGAAGCAGCAAGCTCCTTTTTTGGAGTTTCAAAGATCGTGACTTGGAGGGTCAAGATACCACACAACAGGATTGCCAAAATTCCTAAGTGCGAAATGGAAAAATGAACGCAAGATTCAATGAATTCAACTCAATGGTGCAGATGAATTTGAATAAGATTGGAGGGCCATTGTTGCACTTCACAGTGTAAATACTAGAAACAAATGATGGTTTCTGCCAAAGGATGATCTCATCTATGACAGAGAAGACAAAGAGTCTCAACTGCCAGAGAAGCTGAGGAATCTCGACATAACACCCAGTGATGATGGATGCGTGGATGAGTTACCACGATGATCAGGAGAGTACTCACAATGAGAAGAAGATGAAGAACAAAGACAGACAATGTGGCACATAGGAGATGGGATAGTTGTGGAAGAGTGAAGTAGAGAAAACACCCCGATGTGGAGAGGATGCGAGAGCAAGAAGGGGATTGCATGCACAAGGTGCACAAAAACTATAAAAATGCAGAACAAAAAATAAATGGTTGTGGTTGTTGGGTGTGATTGAGGTGTGAAGAAGGAGGCAGAGCACAGGAGCAGAAATGTACAGAAGGGGAATGGTGCATTGAAGGGACATGGCGCAGAGAGCATAAAAGGCAAAAGAACAGAAGGTGCAAGGAGGGTGCAGAAGACATTGATGCAGACAGAGCAGCGCAGTGTAGCAGAACAGTGATGAGACCGGTAAGCCATTGAAGAAATTTATATCACTGTAGTAAGTCATAATAGCAAAGATTTATATTTCAGGGTGGTAGGGAGGTGCTAGGGAGGACTGTTGTCCTCAGAGGTTCAAGTGGGTGCTTGAACAAAGGGATTTGTAGCTTCCATCTGGTTGCAACCAGAGAAACCAGGGTGGTAGGGTGGTGCAAGGGAGAACTGTTGTTCTCTATTATGCAGTTTGGTGCTTGTGTGACTGGAAGTTGGTGCTTCCATCCAGTTGGTGTTGGAACACTTAGGGAGTGGGTGCTTCCTTCTAGTGGGTTCTAGAGAAACCAGGGAGTTGGTGCTTCCTTCTAGTTGGTGCTAGAGAAACCAGAGAGTTGGTGCTCTCAGCAAGTAGGAGCTTTCAAAACAGAGGTTGTAGCCTCATTATGAGTTGTAGCTCATATGTATGATAATGTAAAGAATGTAAATATTACTTATCATATAAAGAATAAGAGGTTTTTACCCTCTATGGGTTGCCTCAGGAAATATTTGTCTTTGTGTATCTCATATGTGTGAATGATGCTGAGAGTTCTATTACTTATTTCCCTGCATTATTGTGATTGTCATTGAGTAATTTCTGAAGAGTTTAAAATAAGCATAATTGTTTAAGCACAGTAACAATTGATTCACCCCCCCTCTAAGTTGTCCAACAATTGGTATCAGAGCGGGACCCTTTTATCTAAGGGTAGATATTAGAGCTTAAACATGTCAAGCCATGAAGGAAATTCAACCAATAAGGCCCCTATGTTCAATGGAACAAACTTTTCCTTATGGAAAGTGAGAATGAGAACCTACATAATGGATTTAGGAGAAGATGTATAGGATGTGGTAGATACTGGTTATGTAAAGCCAATTGTACTATCTAATAAGGATGAAAAGCTAGAATTTAGCTTCAACGCTAAGGCTATGAATGTTATCTTGAGTGGGCTTGCAGAAGCAGAATTCGTAAAAGTTATGCACCTAGGAACTGCTAAAGAAATGTGGGACAAACTCATTAGAAGTTATGAAGGTAATAAGAAGGTAAAGGATGCCAAGCTTCAAACCTACAAAATACAGTTTGAACAGCTGAAGATGAAGGAAGATGAAACTATTGGAAAATACTTTCTGAGAGTAGAAGAAATGGTAAATGCAATGAAAGCACTTGGTGAAAAAATTGAAGAACCTTCTTTAGTTCAGAAAATCTTGAGATCTCTCCCAGATACGTTCAACCTGAAGGTCTCTGCTATAGAAGAACTTAATGATCTAAAAAACTTGGAGTTTGATCAACTTCTAGGAACATTGACTACGTATGAAATGAGAATAATTAAAGATAAACCCACCTCCAGAGAAACATCATTTAAAGTAGACAAGAATGAGGATTCTGAGCCCGATGAAATTGAAGAAAAATTTGTGAAGAGACTGAAGAAGGATCAGGAAAATAAAAAGGTAAATTGCCTTTCAAATGCTTCAACTGTGGTAGGATAGGTCATTTTGCAAATAAATGTCCCCACAAAGGAAAGGATCATACATGTGATGATGAGGAGAAGTACAAACACAAAAATTTCTTTAAAGAGAATAACTTTAAGAAGAAAAGACTTTACGTAAACAATGATGATGATCCTTCAGATGATGAAGACAATGACTCCTCTATTGAAGATAAACTAAATGACTTCATACTAATGGCCAAAGAGGATTATTATAATAACAACACAGGAAGTGATGCTAATGAAGAAGAAGTTGTGGTTGACATGGAAGGAGAACTGATCAGTGCACTGGAAGAGATTGACAAACTAAGAATGAAGAACAGAAAGCAAAGACAATTGTTGATACAGTTTGAGAAAGACAGTAAAGAACCTGATGAAGACCTTGTCCTACTAAAAGTGGAATTAGAATAGGCAAAGAAAATTGAAGACATTCTGAAACGACAGTTATCAGAAAAGAAGGCAACATGTGAAGCCTTAGAACAAGAAGTAGTAAAAACTAGGAAAGAGATGGAAAAGTTTCAAGCCTTGTATAATCATAATCTGTCAAGTATCAAAGCCTCAGAAGGATTAGCCACCATTCTGAATCAGCAAAGGAATCCAAAGCTGAAAACTAGTTTGGGTTATGAAGAGGGATCAAGTAATGGTAAGCCAAGAAATGTAGAACCCATCAAGTTTTTCAAATCTACAACCAATGACACCAACAAACTTGCAGAGACAAAGGAAGACAATCAGCCGCCCAGGACGAGAAAATAAAAAGGTGCCAGGACTGAATCTGTAGAACAAAGAAATAATGTGCTCCCTACTGAAAGACATCATCAGCATGGAAGAAATCAATTTGCTCAAAGAAGACAACCATCTTTCAGGTACAAAGAAATTTTATATGGCTATTGTTTCTACTGTTCTAACTTTGGTCACAAAGTTGTAGATTATTCCTTAAGACTTAGACATGAGAAATTAATATTTCAAAGGAATAAATACTTGCCACAGCAAAGAATGATGCAGCCAAGTAACAAACCTTCATAGATTGCAAATTGCCAAATGAAGTCTAGGGACATGCAACTAAGGAGGTCAAGAAATAATCAACAGTCAATGAGTAGACAACGCTGCAATAATAATTTTAACCTATTGAACAATGAGATTGAATGTTACATCTGTCATAACTATGGACATAAATCTGTTGACTTTCGATTAAGGAACTATGAACCAGATTTGAATTCCCCTGTTGAAAATGTCAAGGTTTGGAAGAAGAAAGAAAGTGACAAGTGTGGATTAGTGTTGTCAGCTCAAAGAAAAATGAACCCTTGGTATATATACAGTGGATGCTCCAAACATATGATGGGAGACGAAGGTAATTTTCTATCTCTAAGTGAAATAAAATCAAGAAATGTAACCTTTGGAAATGATGCTCCAGGTAAAATAAAGGGTAAAGGGATGGTGAGTTTAAATAATGGAAAAGGAAAAGCCCAAGATGTTCTACTTGTAGATGGGTTGAAACATAATCTGCTCAGTGTAAGTCAAATGTGTGACAGAGGATGTGAAGTGGTTTTCACGTCCAAGGACTGCAAGATAAAGTCTATAACTTAGGACAATTGGTGGCCAAAGGCATAAGGACAGAAAATAATGTATATGTGCTGAAAGAAAATAGAGAAGAATGTCATCTAAGAAAACATGATGAAAGTTGGTTATGGCATAGGAGACTTGGACATCTAAACTTTGACCACTTAATCAAACTCAAAAAACTCAAGGTAGTAAAATATCTTCCGAGAATATCAAATCCCCAAGACTCAATGTGTAAACCCTGCCAAGTAGGAAAGCTAAACAAGACACAGTTTAAGTCCAAGAGCTTTACTTCAACAAAGAAACCACTCCAACTAGTTCATATGGATTTATGTGGACAATCACGACAATAAGGCACAGGGAAAGAAAACTACTTCATGTTGATTATTGATGATTACTCCAGACTTACTTGGGTTTCCTTTCTCAAGGAAAAAGCTGAAGCTTTTGAGAAGTTTAAAATATTTAAGGCTTTAATTGAGACTCAAACAGTCAAGAGGTTAAAGGCAGTAAGATCAGATCGAGGAGGAGAGTTTATGTCAAGTGACTTCAAGGAATTCTATGATAAGCATGGTATCAAGAGAGAATACACCACCCCAAGAACTCCACAACAAAATGGAGTAGTCGAGAGGCAAAACAGAACAATGCAGGAAATGGTCAGGTCAATGATGAATGAGAAGAACATTGGTCAAACCTACTAGGTAGAAGCAATACACACAGCAGTTCATGTTCTTAACAAAGCCCACCTCAGACCACAAAGTGACAAGACACCTTATGAATTGTGGTATGGGAGACATGCTTCAATTAAACACTTCAAAGTCTTTGGGAGTAAATGTTACATAAAGAACAATGACTAGAACCTTAGCAAATATGATGATAGGGTTGATGAAGGTATCTTCTTAGGGTATGCTACAAATGACAAAGGATATAGATGCTATAATAAGAGGCTACATAAAATGGTTGACTGTATTGATGTAAACGTTGATGAGGGAATCCCAGCAAGAGAGGTGTACAGTAATGAGTCTTCTACATAAGACACAACTAAAGCTGAAGATGAACAGGTCCAAGAATTAGAAAATGAAGACTCTGAATCAGATGAAGACACAGATACTCAGACAAACTCAAATCAGTAGACAACTTCAAATTCCTCCTCCAGAATCACTCAAAAGAATCATCCTGCAAGTCAGATAATTGGTGAAAAAGACAAAGGTGTACAAACCAGGAGAAAGTTAATCAAAAACACTGAACAATCACATATAGCTTTCATATCTATGCTGGAACCCAAGAAATTTAATGAATCTAGAAAAGATGACCTTTGGGTTAAAGAAATGAATGATGAGCTTGATCAGATTGAGAAAAACAATACGTGGGAGATGGTTCATAGACCGGAAGGTAAAAATATCAAAACAGAGGGTGATGATTTTCTCATTGTGTTGGTCTATGTAGATGACATCATCTTCGGATGCAATAAGGATTCATTGGTAAAATGGTTTGCTTCTACCATGGAGTCTGAGTTTGAAATGTCTATGATAGGTGAACTGTCATTTTTTCTTGGTCTGCAAATTACTCAAAGGTCTGAAGGGATGTTCATTTCTTAAGAAAAATATCTAAGAGAAATGTTTAAAAGGTTTCAAATGGAAGTTCTAAACCTATGGGCACACCTATGGTAAATGGATGCAAATTAAGAAAGGATGATGACTCACCTGATGTTGATCAAAGTTCATATAGGTCAATGATAGGCAGCCTGTTGTACATCATAGCATCTCACCCAGACATAATGCATGTTGTTGGAATGGTAGGAAGATATCAGTCTGCACCTAAACAGAGTCATTTGCTAGCTATCAAAAGGATATTCAGGTATTTGAAATAAACAATGACTTATGGTCTGTGGTATCCTAGAAATCAGAATTTTCAGTTAACTTCTTATTCAGATGCAGATTGGGAAAATTGTGTTGATGAGAGAAAAAGCACCAGTGGAGGATCATTCTTCCTAGGTGACTCCTTAGTAGCATGGCTTAGTAAAAAGCAAGGTTCCATTTCTTTATCAACTACAGAGGCAAAGTACATTGCTGCTACTACCAGTTGCACTCAGGTATTATGGATGATTCAGACACTTGCAGACTTGGAGGTAAAATACGTTGCACCGATCCCAATTCATTGTGATAACACTAGTGCCATCAGTGTGTCTAAGAATCCTGTATTCCACTCCAAGAACAAGCATATTCCCATAAAATACCATTTTCTGAGAGAGAAGGTCACCAATTAGGTTGTTAAGGTCCATTACATTCCAACCACAGAACAAATTCCAGACATCTTTACTAAACCCCTAGCCAAGACACCATTTGAATATCTCCGACAAAAGTTGGGTGTCATCCCGTCTCACACCTAAGAGAGTTCATCCTATTAGGGGGAGTTTTGTATTGATTGAATATCTGATACCTCCTAAAAATTCTGCAATAGCTCAGGGGGAGCATGTTTTCTTTGACATTGATGTCAAAGGGGGAGAAAAGGAGTGGTCTGGACTGGATGCTACAGTTGGAGGTCCAAACAGATTAGCGCAGTCATTCAGGGTTTCCATCAATGCCAAAGGGGGGGATTGTTGGCATGTTTTTAGGCAGGTGTGCTTGTCATTGATGGCAAGATCAAAGTATGCAGCGATGGAAAAACAGAAGCTCATAAGAGAAAGTGAAATGGTGCACGTAGAGTGAAAGAGTGTGTTTGTTCATTGATGGCGAACACACAGGCAAGGAAGATCAGCAGCGCTAGGATAATGGCATGGAAAGATCAAAAGCATAAACTCCATTTCATAGTTTCAGATACCGGGAAATTGAGAAGTCAAGAGTTGAGATTCTTCAACACAGGAGTCCCGGAGTTGCGAAATCTGGAATCCCGAAATCCCGAAATAGGCACATAAACGAAGAATTTTGCAGACCGGGAAATAACTCCATTTCGGAGTTTCAGATACTGGGAGTTGGAAGAGTCAAGACTCTTCATCATCAGGAGTCCCAGAATCATGAAATGCGAAACACCAAAATCCTGGAAGAAGGAGGATGATTTCAGATACCGGGAGTTGGGGATGTCAAGAACTCTTACTACAGGAGTCCCGAAGTTGCGAAACCCAAAGTCGCGAAATGCGAAATCGTGAAATGTCAAAGACTCAATACCAGAGGTTTGGATACCAGAAGTTTGAGATATCAGGGACTCTCATGACATGAATCCCGAAGTTGCGAAGTGAGAAAAGACGAAAAGTTGAGCTGACTCCATTTCGGAGTTTTGTAGACCGGGAGGTGGAGTTGTCAAGAACTCTCATGTCAAGAATGTCGAAATCGCAATGTGTGAAATCACGAAGAGATCTAGACCGTCGAATCATCTAGAGTGTGGATCGTTGATCTGACTTCATTTCGGAGCTTTGGATACCGGGAGTTGGAAGAGTCAAGTGACAAGACTCTTCATCACAAGAATCGCGAAAGGCCGAAATGCGAAATGACGAAATGATCGGAGCTAGTGAAACCAAGCTCCATTTCAGAGCTTTGGATACCAAGACATGGAGCATCAAGAACTCATCACCACAGGAACATCGAAGTGCAGAAAAGAGAAATCACGAGAGAACTATATGGATAAGTGCTCGGTCACCTCTAGTAGTCACATGGTCGAAGACCTGTAGAGAAAAGCTTGAAGCAGCAAGCTCCTTTTTCAGAGTTTTGAAGATCGTGACTTGGAGAGTCGAGATGCCACATAACAGGATTTTTGAAATTCTGAAGTGTGAAATGAACGTAAGATTCAATGAAGTCAATTCAACGGTGCAGATGAATTTGAATAAGATCGGAGGGCCACTGTTGCACTTCACAGTGTAAATGCTAGAAAAAAATGATGGTTTTTGCCATAGGATGAGCTCGTCTATGACAGAGAAGAAGAAGAATCTCAACTGCCAGAGAAGCTGAGGAATCTCGACATAACACCCAGTGATGATGGATGTGTGGGTGAAACCGCCAGAGAAGTTGAAGAGTTACCATGATGATCAGGAGAGCACTCACAATGAGCAGGAGATGCAGAACAGAGAGAGACAACATGGCACATAGGAGATGGGATATTTGTGGAAGAGTGAAGTAGAGAAAACACCCCAATGTGGAGAGGATGCGAGAGAAATAAGGGGATTGCATGCACAAGGTGCACAGAAACTATAAAAATGCAGAACAAAGAAGAAATGGTTATGGTTGTTGGGTGTGATTGAGGTGTGAAGAAAGAGGCAGAGCGCAGGAGTAGAAATGTATAGAAGGGGAATGGTGCATTGAAGGGACATGGCGCAGAGAGCATAAAAGGCAAAAGAACAAAAGGTGCAAGGAGGGTGCAGAAGACACTGATGTAGACAGAGCAGCGCAGTGTAGCAGAACAGTGATGAGACCGGTAAGCCATTGAATAACTTTATATCACTGTAGTAAGTCATAATAGAAAAGATTTATATTTCAGGGTGGTAGGGAGGTGCTAGGGAGGACTGTTGTCCTCAGAGGTTCAAGTGGGTGCTTGAACAAAGGGAGTTGTAGCTTCCATCTGGTTGCAACCAAAGAAACCATGGTGGTAGGGTGGTGCAAGGGAGAATTGTTGTTCTCTGTTATGCAGGTTGGTGCCTGTGTGACTGGAAGTTGGTGCTTCCATCCAGTTGGTGTTGGAACACTTAGGGAGTGGGTACTTCCTTCTAGTGGGTGCTAGAGAAACTAGGGAGTTGGTGCTTCCTTCTAGTTGGTGCTCTCAGCAAGTAGCGGCTTACAAAATAGAGGTTGCAGCCTCATTATGAATTGATGCTCATATGTATGATAATGTAAAGAATGTAAAGATTACTTATCATATAAAGAAGAAGATATTTTTACCCTTTATGGGTTTCCTCAGGAAATATTTGTCTCTGTGTATCTCATATGTGTGACTGATGATGAAAGTTATATTACTTATTTCCCTGCATTATTGTGATTGTCATTGAGTACTTTTTGAAGAGTTTAAAATAAGCATAATTGTTTAAGCACGATAACAACTAATTCACCCCCCTTCTCAGTTGTCCAGCAACAACAACCTCGCCAAGATGCAAGGTCTGTAGGTATTTTTGAGTAGCTTCAATTTCTTGTCGCATATTGGATTCTTGATGCAATTGGAACCTGGTGTTTGCATTATTGGAGAGTTCCTGTTCAAATTAAAGGTGTGGTTAGGCATTCTTGTTGGCAAGAGTTTGGTTTCTCTCCTTGAGCTCGTAGAGCATAGTAGTGGCAAAACCATGTAGCTCGGCAGTAAGGATTTTTGAAGGTTGAGCTCTGTCTTAGTAGAATCATAGGGGACCATGGAGAGAAGGATGACACTCAGAACTCTTCTTTAGCATGTCCCTTGAGTTGTGATAAACTATTGGTCCTGAGGCAGAGATCTTGGTAATGAGGGTAAAGCCAGTTTTTGACACAATGAGTAAAAATTCCCCACCATATCATTCTGAAAGATTACATGTTTGCATAACTAAGCATGAAGCTCCTTCATCAAATTGGCTACCTGTCAGTTAGCCTATGGTGTTGGAGATCCAACCTCTAACTTCTTCATGGTATTCATGAGTTGGCATTTTCCTAAACCATGACCAGGCCAAACCTTTGGTCGGGTCGAAGGTGTTGGGACCTCTTCATCAATTGGATTCGTAAGTGGTGAGGGTGGACGATCCTGTTTTGTGTTGTGGTCAAGGTTGATAGGCAGTGGGACCTGAGTTTTAGAAGACCACTTCTTTTTCTAACTACCTCATCATGTTCTTCAGATATTCCTCCACTCTACATGCACTCCTCGGAATGGGGTGACCCAAGGTCCTTGGAACCATAATTTTGAATCTTGGACATAGCAGCCTTGTCTCAACATCGGGCAATAGCCACAACTTGCTTTTGTTCATGTGACTTCTTGGTTCTCACCTCGAACTGCTCTTGGACCTTAGAGAAGGGAGGTTGGCAGTCAATTGGCCACACTGTGACACCTTCCGGGATGTCCCTTTTCGTAATGTAGAAGGGGAGATTGGCCTCTGTTTTGTCATTGATTATGCGAGGAGAATTAAAATATTATGAAAATCATATTTAAAATCAAGATCATTTTCATACATGTCAATAAGTTGATTCGGGATGCCCCCACGCTTCCCCCTACGTGTGACAAATCGAGAGTAGACCTCCTCCAGAGAATATTTTTCTTTGAGGGCATCCGTTCGATCTTCTCCATAAGTGGGAAGGAAAAAAAACTTATGCATCATGTTATGATCACTAAGCTAAGGTTGTTCCAACCAAATGTAACCCCCATGCATTCTAGTGAGGAGGAAGTAGACGCATGCCTAAACCGCTAGGGCGCAATCGAAATGTGGACGTTTGAGTAATGTGAGAATGTATGATTTCCTTAGCATATTTTCTCATTCTTGAGTAACCACTTTCTTAGTACCAACTTCTTTCTAGACGATGGATTTATATTTTAGTGTGTAGGTTTCCACAGTTGACCATAATAGTGCATGCATCTTCTGGAGATTTAACTGTGTTTGATTTTTTGAAACAACCGACATTTCGAGTGGACACTCCACCCAACATCAAGGACAAAATAGTTGTAAGAGTGATCAGAAAGGGTATGATAGGGTGGTTGTAATCCTTACCCCAACATGATCTTTTCAATCATTATGAAAACTATTTTTTCCTTGATGATGGGTGGAGTGTCCACTCGAAACGTCAGACGTTTCAAAAACTCAAACATAGATGTATGTTAATCAAACTATCGTTCATAGAATTTATTTGGATGTCTCACGTTATAATTGACACATTAGAAGTGGGACTTTCCCGAAAATTGGCCTCTAAAAATGCACTCTGCATGGCAGCACCGGATCTGGAACTGACTACTCATTCATTGCCTTAGATTTTTTTCATTCTTGAGGTTTGCTCGAGGATTCCATACCAGATATGGTGACTTTATTTTGAAAGTATGAAAGCTTATAATCAGTTAGGAATTCAATTGTAGAAGTGGAGTTGGTCATTGGATAGATAACGAGGTTTTTCACTTTTATTCTCTAACAACTTGATAAGATATGAATGCAAGAAAGCCATCAGAAAAGGGGGAGGAGTAATGAAATGGAACACTTTGCTCGTCCCAAATATAATGAAAAAAATAATGATGCATGTCGTTCAAGTGTGGATTTATTGTCTAGTCCCTTTGTTAGGGTCCTAACCCGCACATAGGTGGAACAATCTATTTGGATGTAATGAAGGTCAATATTAATAAGGCCTTTCAATAAAATAGAATAAGGCGGATGTAAGAAGACCTAATAGAAGCTTACACTTCTAGAAGAATCTTCCTCTAGATGCTTCTTTTTAGTATAAATAGGAGTCAAGGGTATGAGAACCCTAGCTTGGATATTATTGTAATAGAGCTCTATTCAACTGGAGGTTTCCCCCTCGAAGAGGCCCGTGAACATTGCTTTCAGATTCAAAGTGTTATTTATGATATTATTCTCTTATCTTTTCAGTGCTATTGTGGTGAATGTTCTGGTTATATTGTTGTTATTCTTCCATTTCTAGCATTTTATTTTTGTTCTGCATAAATTTTATATCTAGTAATTACAAGTGGCATCAGAGCACTTTCCTCAGCAGAAAGTGTGGGTTAAATTTTTTTTTCAAGGTAGAGATGTATTCCAGCATCTTTAAGCCACATAGATCTGTCGTTACACGCATAAACCCGCGGTTGATGGATTCATACACGCAGGAAATACAAGTGGTACTTAAGCACACATCTGTTGGCCACCCTTGTAACCCCTATTGGTACCCCTTCGAGTGGTAGCGCATCTAACAACACCTGTGTACGGATCGGCCTAGATTACCTGAAGCCCTCTTTAGATAAACCGATCGGTAGCCTGACTACTATAGTGTCACCGAGAACAACACTCGGGAAGATACTCTCTAGTACCTAGGTAGTCTGGTAGTATGGCTAAGGGTACGGTCTATCCTCCTTAGTTAGTGCCCTGAGATATTGGGTGGAGTACTACTGTTGGACCCTGCACATATATCAGAGAGCTATAGCACAGAGAAAACCCTTATCTGTAGAACCCTTGAATACCTAACCCTTGGGGACAGAAACATAAACAAATTAAAACAGACAAGATCTATTTTCACACAACTCTGTTTGGGTTACCAAGTGAATACACATTTCTTTCTGGTTAAGCATTTGGGCATTTCCTCTCTATAGTATTCTTCAAACTGAAGTATAAATCTACAAGTGTTAAAAAAAAAAAAAAAGTCTGGAAATTTTTTCACCATTATTTGAGACCTATTCCATTGGATTCATCTCTTCACCCTTATCACATTCATCCATATCATTTTTCGGAAAAAAAAATTACCCCGCCCACCCCTTTTCAGTTCCCCCATCCTCATGGCCCATACTTGTAGCCAAGACTTGGAAGCTCGCTTCAACACCTTGAAATTTGGTCTCATCGAAACCAAACAAGAAGTGAAACAACTCAGTGCCAATGTTGTCGCCATCAATACAACCATGCAGTCCTCAATGGAGGAAATCAAACAAGACCTCACCACCCATCTTGAATCAGTATTTCCGGCACTCTGCACCAAACTACATATCCCTACAGATAACCCTTCCTCTTCCTCACCTCCACATCCTGAAGGTGACCATTCCTCTCATTCCCATAACTTTCAGAACCATCACTTTCAACGTGACCTACGCCTTTCGTGGGTGGATGTGACCAAATTTGATGGCTCAAACCCCACTGGTTGGGTAACCCAAATGGAACATTATTTCTCTTTATACAACATTACAGATGACTTGGCCAAACTCCGGTATGGTGTTCTCCATCTAGATCAAAAACGATGGAAATGGTGCCAATGGAGAAAAACTTCTCGTCAAGGGTATATTGCTTGGACACACTTTGTGGTAGAGATTTATGAACGCTTTGACACTAACACCAACCATTTGGGTTGTTTGAAAAAGTTGAAACAATTAGGAATAGTGGAAGACTTTATAGCTGCCTTTGAGTGCCTGGATTTTAGAACAGAGGGCATGTCTGATGCCTTTTTCCGAGAGTGTTTTATCAGCGGCCTCAAGGATGAGATTCGGGCCCATGTCCTCATGGCTCGGCCTCAGAGTTGGGTGGAGGCTACTAAAAGAGATAAATAAGCACAACAGGTTATATCTTCTCAAAACTGAAAACCCTCCTTTATCCCTCGCCCTAAACCAGTAAATCCCACTACTCCCTTTGCTCCACTAAAGATCCAAAAATTGACCAGGGCTGAAATGGTTGAATGCCAACTCAAAGGCCTTTGTTATAACTATGATGAAAAATATTTGTTGGGCCACAAGTGTAAAGAACAAAACATTTTTATGGCCATCTCCGAGGATATTTCGGAAGAGGATGTAGAAACTCCCCTTGTGTCTGAGTCACCTGAATCCACTGACATAACCCCTCCCTCAGACCCTCTCGAAGTAGAACCGGTCATTTCCCTCAATGCTCTCACTGGCTTCTCTGCTCCCCAAACCCTCAAGCTAATTGGTTACATCAAGCATCAGAAGGTCATCATTCTGGTTGATAGTGGAAACACCCATAATTTTATTCATCACCGCATTGCACAAGAAAATCATTGCTACATTCATGTCGTCAATAATTTCCAAATCATTATTTCTAATGGTGGTTCCATGAAATGTGGAGGGAATTGTGAAAATGTGCGTCTCCAAATTGGTGGCTACCATCTGAAATCCCATATGCTTGCTATCGACATGGGAGGTTGTGACATTGTGTTGGGAGCAGACTGGCTAAGGACTTTGGGTCCCATTCTCATGGATTTTAAAGACTTAACCATGCAATTCGACCAGGAGGGCCACCAACATAAGTTCCAAGGCATCACCGTCAATTCACCTGAGATCATTAGTTCCCATCGCATGGAAAAGATACTTAAAAAAGGTCATTTTGGTGTTATCGACCAACACCATGCCATACAAGCAACAGAGACACCCTCGGTCCCACAAGACCTCCAAGCCATCCTTTCTAAACATCAATTGGTATTTTCCACTCCCCAAGGACTCCCTCCTTCCCGTGGTGTTCATGATCATTCCATTCCCCTTGTACCTGGAATCCTTCCTCCCAATATTCGTCTGTATCATCACCCCTTTTCCCAAAAAAATGAAATTGAGAAAATCGTCCAGGAAATCCTTAGTGCAGGCATTATCCACCCTAGTACAAGCCCCTACTCTTCTCCTATGGTCATGGTCCTGAAGAAAGAAGGTTTTTGGCGAATGTGTCCTGACTTTCGTGCCCTCAACAAACTTACCATCAAAGACAAATTCCCCATTCCTGTCATTGATGACCTCCTGGATGAATTGAGTGGCACCCAATTCTTCACTAAACTGGATCTTCGTTCGGGCTACCACCAGATATGTATGAAAGAGGTAGACATTCCAAAGACTGCCTTCAGAAATCATGAGGGCCACTATGAGTTTTTCGTCATGCCCTTTGGCTTGTGTAATGCCCCCTCCACCTTCCAAAGCCTCATGAATCATGTCTTGCGTCCTTTTCTCCGCCATTTTTTCTTAGTTTTCTTTGATGATATCCTCATCTATTTCAAAACCTGGACATACCATCTTGCTCATGTGAATCGAGTTCTCCATCTACTCTCTCAGCACCAACTTTTCCTGAAATAGTCTAAATGTGCTTTTGGCGCCTCAGAAGTAGAATACTTGGGTCATCTGGTTGGAAAGGATGGTATCAGGGTGGATCCCAAAAACATTGAAGTTGTGCAAGACTAGCCTCACCCAAAGACTCTTAAGAGCTTGCGTGGATTTCTGGGCTTAACGGGGTATTATCGCAAGTTTGTTAAGAATTATGGGAAGATTGCAACACCTCTCACTACTCTCCTCAAAAAGAACTCTTTCACTTGGACTCCAGCCACTGCTCAAGCTTTTCAAACCTTGAATATGGCCATGTGCACCACTCCAGTCCTTTCCCTTCTCGATTTCACAAAGACCTTTGTGTTCGAATGCGATGCCTCGGGGAAAGGAATCGGTGTTGTCCTTATGCAAGAAGGTTGACCTTTGGCCTTTACCAGCAAGAAACTATCTGAAATAAATCTAGGAAAATCCATCCATGAAAAGGAAATGTTGGCTATTCTGCTTGTCATTGACCTATGGCACCCTTATCTATTGGGGCAATGTTTCCAAATTAAGACAGACCATCAAAGCCTCAAGTATTTTCTGGAACAACGCATTTCCTCCCTAGAACAACAAAAATGGGTGACTAAGATCTTTGGATATGATTATGAGATCATTTACAAGAAAGGAAAAGACAATGTGGTTGCAGATGTACTTTCCCGCAAATATGAAGATGAAGGATCCCTTTTTTCTCTTTCATTCGTTGTCCCAGATTGGCTCCAAGCTGGTTGCCAGGAATGGCTACAAGATCCCAAAAGTTCGTAGTTGATCCAACAATTGTAGTCCAATGCTCCAGCTTCCCCAGGGTACTCTTGGCTCCATGATGAACTTTGATACAAAGGCCATTTGTATTTAAGTAAACAATCAAAGCTTAAATCCATGACACTTTCTGAGCTTCATGCAACACCCACAGCAAGGCACTCCAGGTTCACCAAAACCTATGATAGGGTCAAACGTTCCTTTTTATGGGATGGTATGAAACATGACATTCATAATTTTTTCGTTGAATGTGATGTGTGTCAACGCCACAAGGGAGAAACAGTCAAATCTCCGGGCACACTACAACTGCTCCCGATTCCACCTGTTATTTGGAAGGATATCCCTATGGATTTTATTAATGGCTTACCCAAATTGGGAAATAAATCAGTCATCATGGTGGTTGTTGATCGCCTTTCCAAGTATGCTCATTTCTGCGCCCTTCAACACCCGTTTATAGCATCCACGGTGGCTCAAATTTTCATGGATCAGGTCTTCAATCTTCATGGCATGCCGCATTCTATTGTTTCTAATCGCGACCCAACTTTCACAAGAAATTTTTGGAAAGAACTATTCAAGATACAAGGCACCAAATTGCATCTCAACACAACTTATCATCCCCGGACTGATGGCCAAACAGAAGTTGTCAACAAGTGTTTGGAAACATATTTGAGGTTTTTTACCTCAGAAAAGAAAAATAAGTGGGCTCAATGGTTACCCCTAGCTGAATGGTGGTACAACACTTCATACCATACAGCTACATGCATGACTCCTTTTGAAGCAGTATATGGACAGAAGCCACCTTCAGCTATCTCATACTTACCGGGTGCCTCGAAGGTCCAGGCGGTTGACCTAACACTTACAACTCGAGAGGCTATTCTTCGTACCCTCAAAGAGAATTTGGTCATGGCACAGGATCACATGAAGCAACAGGCAGATCAAAGTCTCTTTGAATGTCAATTTGCGGAAGGGGATCAGGTGTTTCTTCGACTACAACCTTACAAGCAAACTTCCCTCAAGGTCGAGCATTGTCAGAAGCTAGCGCCCAAATTTTATGGTCCTTATACCATTCTCAAGTGTGTGGGACAAGTAGCCTATCAGTTAGCTTTGCCCAGCCATTCGAAGCTACATCCTATTTTTCATGTTTCATGCTTAAAGAAGGTGATTGGAGCTATGTGCCAAATTCAAACCAAGCTTCCAGAGTTAGCTGAGGAAGGATCCATTTGGCTACAACTAGAAATAGTTTTGGACCACCATGAGCGTCACCTATGTCAAAGAACCATCAAGGAAGTGTTAGTCCAGTGGAAAGATACAACTCTAGCAGATGCCACTTGGGAACCAGCTACCATTTTGCAACAATTTCCTCATCTCAAGCCTTGAGGACAAGGTTTTTTTTAAGGGGGTGAACATGTTAGGGTCCTAACCTGCACATAGGTAGAACAATATATTCAGATGTAATAAAGGTCAATATTAATAAGGCCTTTCAATAAAATAGAATAAGGTGGATGTAAGAAGACCTAATAGAAGCTTATGCTTCTAGAAGGATCTTCCTCTAGATGCTTCTTTTTAGTATAAATAGGAGTCGAGGGTATGAGAACCCTAGCTTGGATATTATTGTAATAGAGATCTGCTCAACTGGAGGTTTCCCCCTTGAAGAGTCCCGTGAACATTGCTTTCAGATTCAAAGTGTTATTTATGTTATTATTCTCTTATCATTTCAAAGCTATTGTGGTGAATGTTATGGTTATATTGTTGTTAGTCTGCCATTTATAGCATTTTATTTCTATTCTGCATACATTTTATATCTGGTATATTACACCCTTCTGTGAGTTTTTCAATACTACCTTCCATCCTGGTCGTTGAAGTTGTCGTGTTGAACGTTGACCAATCATTTTATCCTTAATGTCGGCCTTTCCGCCATCCACCATAATTAACTCCTTCTTTATTCTAAATTAGGAAAATCTTCCTCCTGTCACCTACATTAATGACCCTATTTTCCCGAAATTGGAGGAAATCAACGTAGTGTAACTACCTGTCGTATCAACCATTATTATCAAAAATATTTTTTGCCATCGAATATGTCATTATGATAATGATGTGGATGGATTTTTACATGCACGAGTCTTATTCTTTGGGGGCATCGCGCATGATTCTTGTGCACCCCAACATTGGTTCATATTTTGGTTAATTGGTCCCAGTGACCCCTGGTGGGTCGTGACACTTCTTCATGAATGCCCAACCACTAAGGTTCTTCCATAGAGGGATGGGACTCAACCCATATAGATCTAGTGGAATCCACTAACTAACCACTACTTCCTTATTTATGTGCATCTCGGTTATTTTCTCAATGGGGTTGAGGGGGATTGAATGGGTGGATGTTCTTTCTATTACAACATTTTGAGCAATCATCTCCATCCTCTATGCACGCGGCTCCCTTACCTACCCATTAGAAAATCTAGGAATGATGGGGACATAGTGATTTTTAGGCAATGTGCATTGGGCCTTCAAATATTGGATTTGCGCCCTGAGTCACTGCTTGGATACCCAATTCCTTCGCAAGAACACATACACTAACGGATATCCACTCCTAACCTAAATATTTCTCTTAGTGGAGCCTCCACAACTTCCCATTCTCGAATATGTTCTCAATGTTCAACCCACCATTGCGTGGGTAATCCTATTAACATTGTATCGAGGGTGCGGACTCGGTGGTGTTCGAGAACGTGTTACATACAGTACATAAACACATCCACCAGATCCAACCCATCGAATCGGTAGGACCCAAATTCCTCTTCATACACTTTCATGGTAATGCACACGCATCTCCTTGTCGAGTATTTGTAAATCTTGTTCTGCCACCTCTCCATGGCGTCATCTAAATCAATGTCATATGACTTCATGCTTCTCCAACTTAGTTCCTCATCTGTTGTGGGATTGATATAATCTTCCCTGCACCCCATGATCTTGTAGATATTTTCAATAACACAGCTTTGTTCATCCTCATATACTAACTCATTGTATATGTCCCCTTCATTATGATCCAAAGGTGCAATCACGCACAAGGTGTCGATCTCAAACGGCATTTGTCACTTCTTCAAATTTAGTACAACATTATTGTCGAAGGCCCAATTAATCCCAAGTAGGGCAGGGTATGGATCAGAATCACCATGATCTTTATCACTTCAAAATAATCCTTCATATTTATCCCCTTTGTGTTTACTTCGACTTGCTCCAATCGGCCTATAGGATAGATTTTGTATTGATTTTTCGACCATATCTGAATGTGCGACCAAACCAAGTTCAATTTAACCATCAATTCCCATGACTTATTCAACATGATGTTCATGTCAGAACTCATATCCAATATGATCCCATGCATCTCATAGCTTTCGAGTTCAGCTATCATTTTGAAATCTCTTCCAGTGTGCTTCTACTTACTGACCTGGTACACATCCCTTTCTGGTAGGGAGGATGATATAGCTCTTTTTGTCCCTATTTCCCCCATGCAGGTTGCTAACATTTGCATCAATTTATGTGCAAAATTAGGATCACTTAACAATATTAAAAAACAACACAAAGAGTTACTTACTTGATCCTAAGTTTTTTTTTCTTGACTCAAGTCACGTAGTGCTTCTTTTCACATTGTGTGCTTCATCTCTTCATGTACGTGTTCCTCTATTTTCCTTTGCTCGGTGTGTTATGACTCCTCTTTTCTGTGTGCTTCTTCTAGTGACCGCTACGTCACATGTTGTATTTCCTCACACACACAAGATTCCTCCAAAGACCTTTGTGTGGCCTGCTACAATTCTTTGCAGGCACTGCCTCTTCCAATGACCTATGTGTCACTCATTGTACTTCCTCGTGGATCTAGTCCTCTTCAAGTGACCTCTATGTTGTGCATTCCATCTCTTTTCGCACTCTTTCTTCTTCTATGGCCCTTTGTGCATCGTGTATAAATTGCTTCTGTTGAACATCATCAAAATTAGGAGGGGTTTTCATTTCCTTTCTTATCTTCCCCTCCAACCTTTGCCCTAATATTTTATCATGCTCAAATTCCATCCTTGTCTTCGCTCCACCTCTATTTAGCGCCTACACATCAACTTCATCATACTTTTTATTATTCCCGCGTGGCTTGGCAGTCACCATGTTGCAATGTGACTTCTTCTCTTCCCATTTGTACATTAAGTTGAGACAATCCTATGTAATGTGCTTGGGGTTGTAGGAGTACCCATAGATAGTGCGTGGTTTGGTAAAAAATATTGACACATGACCTATCTCACCACAATTAAAACAAGTGGGGGGTCTACATCCTCCTCCTCTATATCCTCTTCAATGACCGCATCCATGTCCACCTCTGTGAACTCCTTGATATCCACCTTGCTCAACACTACCACAGTCACCACCCTTTTATTCCTCTTGAACCCGAAATATATCGTGGGTATGGTCTTGCATCAGATGGAGTGACTGTAATTTGTTCACATCATGTCCCATGGACTTGCAGAATTCACAGATTGGAGTATGATGTGTCTTTTAATATTTCTCCAGTGTTGGGAAGCATGGGGTTATATGGCCCCACTGCCTCCAAATTTTGAACCACTCCGTCTGTAATACCCTATCCCAAACCCCAATTGTAAATGTACATATAGGCTCGTGATATTTCAAGACTAAGTTTTGGGTTCAATTTTTGTGCACACGCACAAAAGGTGGAGTGCACTCCCATTTCATAGTTTTCACGCACCTAAGGAAGTGCACAAGGATTGTCTTGAAGTGCACATCAGACCGGTCTTTGTAAATAGGATATTTTGGGGCTAAAGAAGTTTTGTATATAAATATTTTGAGGCTAGACTTCCTGTGTGTTTTAGTGCGACAAAATGTTGAGTTTTTCACACACACCAAGGGAGGGTGCGCTCCCATTTCATATTTTTGCATGCACCTGAATAAGTGTGCTGTGAGGCTAAAAGGCCAGCAAGACTGTAACATCCCCAATTGTTATACAACATTTTGTCACAACTTATTATACTGTCTATTTTTTGACACCTTAAAAGCATAATACTTTGGAAGGAGAGTTTGGAAGAAGTCTTTTCGAAACAAGCAACTCTAAAAAAAACCCAAATTAAAGACTTGTTTTGAGTTGCACTCTATCAAGGTGTGACCACTTTACTTGTCACAATTTGCATCACTACCATGTGCGACAATGTCACTTTTTTATCAGATATAAAGGTGCGACAATATTTCATATATGGGAAAAAGAAGATATTCTCAAAACTTCAAAGAGAGAAGCTTCGATGATGAGTTGTTTACCAATCGGTGTGGATCTCACTCGCCTCTCCTAATTTGGTGAGATCCTAACCTCTTCATGGCTTCCTCTCTACTCTATAAAAGAGGAAACTTCCAAAGGAAAAACAGATATTGGTCTGTTTCTGTACTCACTAATTTATCCAAAACAAAAATGGCAACCATACTGAGGAACAATCTTCTAGATTTGTTCTCCTAGTGAGCTTCCTATGTCCTGTTTGAGTCTTCATGAATCATCATTTCACTTTGTTTGATTAGAAAATCCCAAATTCTTCTGGAAAGATTGAGCTTATTTTTATTTTTTCTAAACTTTAGTATATTGTCACATGTTTATTTGAGGTACAGAATGACATTGTCTCAATTTGTATACTTTTCTTCCCACAACAATGTAACTTGTCACACTGTCGGTCAAAGTCGCCTGCGACAACTTTTTGAAAATTTATTTTCAATGTTCTTTCTTTTCCAGGTATGAGATCTGATGTTATAGAAGTTTTTGGGTTGATTCATTTGTTGATTTACAGACTTCTTGGTAATCTGGAACTTCTTTTCACCATTGGTATTTTTTAACTTGCTTTCTTTAGTCTTTCTTGTATTGAAAAGGATATAATCTCTTAGCCAAGTCTTTGAGTGCTTTTCAATTACTATTTTTATTGTTTTCTTGGAGATTTTTTAGATAGTGATTGAGTGTTTTCTTCAGTGAATTCTTCAGTGTTTTCTTCAGTGAATTGAGTTTGGTTTTAAGTCTTTGGAGTTGTGTCATGATTTTTTTTCTTTGTCTAAGTTCTAGATGTGATTCATTTGCTTCGGTATATCTCTTTGCTTTCTTTTTCAATTTCATATATTTATTTGAAAGGGAAATTTTAAAAGAGAATCATATTTCCTTTTTCATAAAGAAGAATTTTATTGCATTCTGGATCATTTGAGGAAAATTGGAATTGAATCATTGAAAATTGGAATTTGTGTTTTTTGAAAAGATCCTTATTTATAGGAATTTTGGGAAGATAACTTGTATTCTTAAAAGAAGAAACCTCTCTCACACACGTACATAGGGTTCATTGAATTTAAATTTGCATCTCATATCCTTTTGCACACTTTTGAGTCAAGGTTTCACATCATGAGTTTCATTTCCATAACCCTGTGTAAACAACAACCTCTAAAACAAAGAATTTAATAAAAGTCATCGGACAATTTGTATTTTTTGATAGAAAACCAACACTAGTTTAGGCTAGAGCTTTGGAGTAGGATGTGAGGTAAATTTTCCAAAAATTCCAAAACCAACATAGAATCTTGTGGTAGGGAGCGGAAATCCAATTTCATATAGGCATAGCCGAAATCCCCCTCTCACACAAGGGCTAAACACACGGTCGTGTGCGAGAGAGTAGCGGAGATGACCCCTCTAAGGCTTTACCAAACGTAGTGAAATGATAGTATATTGGGTATTCTTCTTGAGATTCAATTGTTTTCATTTGGTCTCGAAACTTCGTGAATCTTGAATCCATTCGAGATCCTCTAGACCTTATCTGGTCCTCTTGTTCTCAGTCTTATTGGGGAATTTTGAACCTGATATCCTGCCCATACTTTTGGACCCAATTGTTGATTGTACCCACCTGAAGACTGATTACGAGTTGGTGACCTTAGTTTCCATAATATTTAGGGTCTTTACATAAGTTGACGGTGAAAGGGAGTCTTCATTATACTTGGGTTTGGCGTTGTTCAAACTCACTTGGGCTCCTTGGAGGGTCACCTGTGGCTCGCACTGTAACAGAATTTGAACTAGGGTGTAAGTCCATTCAGCAGGTTGCCAATGTAACTAATCCACCTGCTCCATCCCCGCCCCTTCTCATATTGTTCTTACGATGTTGGATTTCATCACCAACTAGTTTTTACAGTGTGAGAAGATCTTGTTTGTTGGTGTTTTTTCTTTCTATATTTCTTAGAGAGTGTTTTGTTGTTTTCATTAGATGGCCTAGGAGATAATCAATAATTATTGAAAATTTAAAACGTGGTGGAACCTCCTCGTTGTTCTCGTAGAATGTAGGGTTTACCCCCTAAAGAACCAGAAAACACAACATCTAAAGATATTAATGTTGAGACTACACAACCATAAATTGTTACTGAAACTGTAGAAGGATCAGAAGTTGATCAACCTGAAACTACTAGGATTGAAGAACCCAATTTCGACAATACTGAACCTGAACTTGTTGAACCCGAAGTCAACTAGTATTACGAAGTTGAAATACCTCATTCACCAAGTTCAGACTCAACACACTTACATTCTAGTCCTCAACCTTTTTTCCTTCACCTATTTTAGTATATGAACCATTACAGAGTAGTCCTCAACACACTAAATTTCTAGACGATGTCGTAGTTGAAGATTATACTCCCGACGATTTTAAATTTCATTTCAACCCACCTTTATCCGACGTGAAGATAAAATTGTTTCTCAACTACCCACACCACTTGAATCTCCATGGAAAGATAACGCTTGGTATTGTTCTTTAATCAGAGATAATGAAACCCCATTGTTACGTACACCATCAGCCTTATTCATCGGTTCAATAATGGATCAATCCACTTCTACAGATCCCATCTTTGAAGGTACTAACATCCCAACTAAATCTTTTACTTCTAGTGGACCTAGTACATCTTATGACTTTGGTGGACCAGCAGTTCCCATTGGGTATCAATCTATCAGTGGTGTTTTTTTTGGTGCTTCGACAATTTCTTCATTGTTTCATTATCCTCCTTGGACTACTAGTATGCCTGGTATGCATGATATGTCTGGCACAAATCTTTCGAATATAGGATAAATCCCACAAACTACTATTTCTCCAGTATCTTCTACTGTTACACATCGAAATTACTCACTTCGATAGTGTCGCAAGTGTCGTCATTACAAGTGTCGCAAGTGTCACATTTTGCTCACAAGTGTGGCAAGTGTCAGAAAAATCATACTGCCATAATGCCTATGTCGTATCTATAACGACATCAAAAAGACACTTGAAACACCTCAAACATTTGATTTGGAAGAAGAGGAATGGTTAACTGGGTTTATGAACCTCTTGCCATTTGAAAGAACCACTAAAATTGAGTTTTTAGAGGAGAACACTCCCCTATACCTCTCTCGGGAGCACTGGCGCCCCCTATAGACTATCTAGGAGCGTTATAACACTACTAGGGAGTGTTAGGAGTGATGGAACCCCCCTATACATTACTAGGGAGCGTTATAACACTCTGACACCCCTTTTGAGAGAGCGCTACCTATTCTAGGCAAAAAATTGGTTTGTTGAGAAGAATGAAGGGAAGATCCTCTCAATATCTAAAGGCAGTTGGATTTGAATCCTTGGCCAAGCCATGATCACAGGGCAGATCCATAACTAAAGGAGGAAAATCATCAACTTACTCCAAAGATATCTCAAGTAGTTGGGCCTCTCCAAGCCTATTTAAACAGACCTTCTCATGGTGAAAGGGGGAAGGATGGAAGGCATGAAACCTATGATCTCATAGGAAACACACAATGACGTAGAGGAAAATAATCAGTGAAGTTATTGTCATTCTGATTGTGGGTCTTTTGAGTAAGGGTTAGACAAGGAGGACTTGATGAAGTTGTTGCACTCACATCTACGGTTGTAAGTTTCCTTCATTGTTGTTCTCATTAATATGATATGCTTGGCCTGTTTCTTTCTAGTTTGTGCTTAATCCCACATGAACTTGTCTATAATAGATATATCTATTTCAAACTAATCTTAGTAGAGTAGGAAGTGGTTGTACTTTTGTTTGTCTATAGGGCATATCGAGGAGCGAAAGATTGGAGCTCAACTCGGGCCGTGCAGGGACAAACACCGGTAAAAGGTACTTCTTTTCTCCTTCCTCCTCACACATTAGTTTATCTAGATATAAAAGGAAGTCAGTGACCATGATAATCATATTTTGTCTTAAGAGTTAAGAGTCTATCTCTCAAGAGGATATCTACCTGTCCGTAAGGATATTTTCCTTCAACATCTACTCAACCAGTTTCTAGTCAACAAATTGCCTCAACTAGTGGGACTACTTTTCAGTCTTCTCTAGGTCAACCCATACCTACAACTATGGGTCAAATGTTCATAGGGTCCATGGTGTCTGGGGGGGAACCTCTTCCAGTATCTCCATCGCCTATTGGGGGGCAATATTTTCCAAGATCATCGTTAGCTCCTGGAATTGGCCAACAACTTTTGGGTTTCAGACAACAATCTCTTGGTTTTGGTCAACAACCTCCTTGATTTTTCCAAGAGCCTCCTATTTTGGTCAACAATCTCCTCCTGTATTTTGCCAACAACCTCCTGGTTTCGGTCACCAACCTCTCCCTGGATTTTGCCAACAAACTTCTCTTCCTAGTTTCGGTCAACAACCTCTCCCTAGATTTGTCCAAGAACCTCTTCCTAGATTTGGTCAACAACCTCCATTCAGAGACTCTTTTACTGGACAACCAATACCTAATATTGGTCAACAACCTCCTCCTGGAGGATCATCCCAAATCGGATTCATGCCACTCTCAGGTGGTCAAATTTCTAGGGGCATTCCTTTCTCTAGAATGACAAGTCAACATAACATCCCTCAAACTAGTGGAGCTAGTGGTACTCAGGTACCTACTATCCAACCTTTCCAAGGATATAATCCTTATGTTATTGGTACTCAAGTTCCTATAGGACATCCACATTTTCAACCTTATTCTGGTCAAATACCAACAACATACATGAATACTCAACAGGGGTATCAACCATATCAAGGGGTCAATCCTTATGTTTCTTATCAGAACCCTGCTTACCAACAACCTGACCTTAATGTCCAACTACCATTTTTGGTAACTTTGGACTTACCCCAACTATCTCAGCTTACCAACGATCTGATCTACCATTTTCCTAATTGGCCTCCCATACCTGCTAAGTTACCCAATGAAATCCCTAATTTTGATGGAAAACCTGGAGAAGACCCATCAAATCATGTCATGAATTATCATTTGTGGTGTTCTTCCAACTCTTTAAATGATGATTCTATTCATTTACCTATTTTTTAGGGCACACTCACTGGTAGTGCCTCTAAATGGTACATAGAATTAAAACGAGGAATTTTCTATACTTTTCACTCTTTGGCTATGGATTTTTTAACCCATTTCCAATTTCCAATTCATTATGAAACTGGCACCAAAATTTTAACGTCTTTACAAAAATCGACGTCCACCCACATTTCATATCACATACATGAATGGTGACATTGGCATTGTTTAATTAAAGTTGGAATCCCATATCAATTATCAGTTTATTGGTTTACTAAATCTTTTCTACCTCCTATCATTCGTGATGTTGCAACGGGGGGCACCGTAACCGAAGAACAAGATATTTCTCATGCTCAGTACTTAGATCTCATTTATTCACAATCTGATACTTTGTATGATTTAATTCCATACGCTCCTAGACCTTCGACAAACCCAACTTTTGTCTCTACTACAACATCACACGTTGTTTATGGTGTGGTTGTTTCTATCACTTAAGAAACTAAGGGTAAACCTTCAAATAAATCTAAAGTTACCCCTAGTACCACTCAAGTTACGACCACTAATACTTCTCATATTTCTTTAGAAAAAAACTTCTGAAATTAGCGTAGTTCAAACCACGACATCCGGTAAAGACCAATCATCCAGAAGTAAGAAAAAGGGCAAAGGTAAAGCTAAAAAAAATTCCCAACAAAAGGAGAAACCAAAAACACCATTTGTTGATGAGTCACAGAAACAGAAACCCAAGTATCCTTGCTTAATTTGTGAAGAGGGCCATTATACCAAGTATTGTCCAAGTCGAGCAGACATTACCCATTTTCTTAAAGGAAATTCTACTGCACCTATTGTATTAACTAATCATTTTCCCTCTCAACAAACTCAAATTATCAATCAAGGTCAACCATATGCGTCAAATAACTCTTATGTACTTATGTGTACTACAGATAAGGATAAATAAGTCGCACTTACTACACAATCCAAATATTATTCGTCTACAACCGAGAAGGTTAATGATTAACCTTCCCCGTCTACTCCACCTCCTTTTGGTCCTTTGAAAATTGATAAACCCAGACCTGACACAGTGATTTGACCACCTCCCAAAGGTTTTATTCTAAATTCATCTTTTAATCTGCATTCATGAGCTGCTCAAAACTACAATATTGTGGAAGATTTATCTCAAGCACCCTTTGCAATGTTGGCTCTCAAAGTTCTTCAAAGTTTCCCCATGCAATGGAAAGAATGATTGTCAGCTATAGGTGGATTTTACCCTAATGATTCAAATACAATATCCTTTGACTTGGAAACTCATATTACAAGACTTCCTCATCAACTTGCATTTCAAATACAAGTTCTCGTACGAGATAAGACAATTTTTTGTACTATTATTGATGAAGGAGCCTCGACTTGTGTGATGTCTCTTAACTATTGGAAATCTATTGGCTCTCCATCCATAAACCAATCATATAATACATTAAAATATTTTGACAGTAAATGATTTAAGCCACATGGAGTTATTAATTCATTACCAATCATACTGGAAGGTAAAACAGTCATTGTTGAAGTTGAAATAGTTGATTCTATGCCATGTTTGTCGTAGTTTCTACCTGGTTATATGTACTATGTTTTCCCCATGAAGTAAAAATAGTTACAGTTGACCAACTTGCCTACTTTAATTCTGATTCAGAAGTTGGTAGTGTACCTTTTGTAGAGAACATCTCGTCCTCCTCCTATGAGAATGTTGGTGTGGGTATTTTAAAAGATTCAGCGTTATTAGGAACTTTTCCACTCCCGCGGCCAAAAATTTCTCCTTATGTCACCCAAATCAATATGATTTCAACTGGTATTGGTAAATCCCTTGGTTCATATGATCCATGGGTAATTCCTACTTCAAACGACTACGATAATTGCGGCGACCAAATGCCACGTATCCTAGTTGAATTGGTTTATGAAGCCATCCAATCTGCCTCTACATATCCTTCTAATGCATTATATCGAATGAGTCCAATATTAGATGAGTATTCTCACTCCATCTGGTTTACCTCTCTAATTTCCCCTGATCCTTTCAATGATATTTTTCCCAATGATGAAGGTATCATGGAAGGTATGTCCTTAAAGAAAACTCCATGGTATTATGGACATCATCGTTCCTCCTTTTTCCTTAGACCTGAGATTGAGACTCATTCTATAGTATATCATGATCCTCCCATTCCTATCCTCCCTTACGATGTTTTATCTGAAGGGAATTTGGGAGTCATTTATGCTACTGTTCCTATTGATATTTCAATCAAACTTGGAATCGTGGAAAACATTCATATTGGTGCTTCTTGTTCTCCTAAAGAAATTGGTGTTTATAGAGCACTTTTCAAAGAATTCCATGACATTTTTGCTTGGGCCTATGAATAAATTTCTATGATCGACCCAAGTATTGTAGTTCATAAGATTAGGACATATCTTGGATCCAATCTTGTCCAGCAAAAGCTTCATCCAGTTCACCCTAGAAAAGTCGTTGCTATCAAAATGGAAGTTGAAAAAATTCTTAAAGCAGGTTTCATCTATCCAGTACCTCATACCGATTGGGTTTCAAATATTGTCCTGGTCAACAAGAAACAAGGTACAATTAGTGTATGTGTTGATTACCGTGATATCAATAGGGCTTTCCCTAAAGATAATTACCTGACTCCTTTCATTGACCAGCTTGTTGATGATTGTGCGGGCAGTGAAATATTCTCATTTATGGATGGTTTCTCTAGTTATAATCATATTAACATACTTCCTTTGGATCAACATAAAATTGCTTTCATTTTTCCTTGGGGTACCTTTGCTTATAAGAAACTCCCTTTTGGACTTAAAAATGTTGGCACTACTTTTCAAATAGATATGTCTTACACTTTTCATGATATTATGCATATTATTCAACCATATCTTGATGATTTACTTGCACATTCTATGCGACATCAAGATCACTTATCCCATCTTCGTACGATTTTCCTCAGATGTTGGTTCTACAATATTCACTTAAATCCACATAAATGTGTTTTTTGTGTGGAATCGGGACGTCTCCTTGGTTTTATTGTTTCCAAGCAAGGGATCTGTGTTGATCCTTTGAAGATTGAGGTTATTGTTTATCTGCATCCTCCTTCAACATTACGTCAACTCCAAATTTTTCAAGGGAAGGAAAATATTTTGCATCAATCCATTCCTCATTATGTAGAAATAACTAAAGGCTTCATTCAACTACTTAAGAAAGGGGTTCCTTTTATATGGGACGATGTTGCTCAAAAATCCTTTGAGGATATAAAACATGTGTTAACCCGTACATCTTTATTACACCCCCCTGATTATAGTCATGACTAATTTATATACCTTGTTTCTTCTGACAATACCATTGCTATGGTACTAGTTCAAGAGGATGATTCACATGACGAACATGCGATTTACTATCTGAGTAAAACCCTTGCTCCAACCGAAGTCAAATATTCACATGTGGAAAAACTGGCTTTGGTTGTTGTTCAAGTAGTTCAATGTTTTCGTCATTATATTCTCCCTCGCAAAACTATTGTTCTTTCTTATTGTAACCCCATGCAACATATCTTGACCCGTCAAATGCTTGGGGGGGAATATTCCAAATGGATTGTCATCCTATAGGAATTTGATTTATAATTTGAAAGAGCCAAATCTAAGAAATCCTTAGTTTTTGTGGAGTTAATTTATGACCTTCCCTCTCCCAAAACATAGAGTTTGACAGAAGAGACCATTCCCGATGACTCACTTTTTTCTGATCAACTCTTATGATCTATGGTATGTGGACATTATCATCTATCTCCAAACTCAAACCTTTCAGCCAGATTTGTCTAGTACATACCATCATTGTATTTGATACCAAGCTCGCCAATATATCATTAATGTTGATACACTTTATCATCGCAGTATCGATTCTATATTTTGACGATGTCTAACACACAAAGAAGTCAAAAGAGAACTTAATGATTGCCATGTTGGTGCATGCGGTGGTCATATGTCTGGATATGCCACTGCACAAAATATCTCGAGGGAAGGTTACTTTTGTTCATCCTTATTTAAATATTGTATTCGTGCAGTCCAAAAATGTCATGCATGCCAAATTTATAATCGCAAATCCCATGCATCATGCTCCTCTTCACCCTATAATTTCCACTGGTCCATTTACCAAATGGGGCATTGATTTCATGACATGTAACCCTCCCTCGGTTGAGGGAAATGGATACATCATTGTTGTCGTGGATTATTTCACTAAATGGGTCGAGGCGATGCCTACATTCAATAATATTGGGATAACTACAAAAAAAATTGTTTTTAACCACGTTATCACTCGATTCAGTGTGCCCCAATCTATTTTCACTAATCATGGCAATCATTTTCGCAATAATATGATGGTAGAATTAATCACCAAGTTGGGTTTACGACATGAAAACTCAACTCCTTATTACCTACAGGCCAATGGTCAAGTCAAAGCTACCAACAAAAATTTGACCATTATGCTTCGTAGGATGATAGGGATTCACAAAAAAAATTGGCATACTTTGTTGTTTTCAGTGTTATGGGCATATTGCACTTCAGTTAAAACAACCATAGGTTTCACTCCATTTCATCTTGTTTATGGTTTAGAAGTTGTGTTACCTATCGAGTGTGAAATGCCATCTTTGACACTGGTTGTTTAATTACTTCCTAACACAATGACTAAGGAAGAACATCTTTTGCATTTGACTCGACTAGATGAAACTCGTCGTGATGCCTCTTTGGCTACCGAAACTCATAAGAAACATGCCAAAGCTCAGTATGACAAGACTATTAAACCTCGTGTTTTTTATGAAGGGGACTTGGTCCTTTTATACGATCAAGATCGAGATATACTAGGAGCAGGTAAATTCGAACCTTTATGGCATGGCCCTTACATTGTCAAACGTGTCTTAGAAAAAGGGGCTTATGAGTTAGTCGATTATGATGGTGTTCCTTTGGGTGAACCTCGGAATGGGATTTACCTTAAAGTACTATGCTTAGAGTCATTATGCATTTATGTTTTGTATATATTGTACCATTATTTGGTGTGATCTTCTTTTCTAAAATTTTACGTGATTTTTGTTTGCTTCTTATCATGCTTTGTGCTTGGTTTGCAGATGTAAATGTTCTCTCTACCTCATGTGGGATTTGTTGATGGTTCTAGTCGTAGTACTCATAACCTCGCGTCTATTGCGTGGGATATCTATATCCCCATTAATGAGTTGATATGTTTACATGGAATATGTCTTAGTCGCGCAACTAATAATATTTCAGAATATAGTGCAGTAATTGAACTATTATCCAAAGCCATTTCACTTGGAATTCGTCATTTGGTTGTCAGATTGGATTCTCAACTCATGGTACGAAAAGTGGCTAACATTTATTCTATTAGAAACCCCACGCTCTTAAGGATCTTTTTACAAGTACGTCTCTTGGAAAGGAATTTTGATTATTTAGAATATCAACACATTCTGAGATATTTAAACACGCTTACAGATGCTCTAGCAAATTATGTGTTAGATAGACATTTGTGTCATTTATAAAAACATATACACATTGTACAGACCATAAGAACAGAAATAGAAATCATTTTTGTATTAAGGTTTTTCAAAATATTACAAAAAGTATCAAAGCTTGTAGCTTTCGAAATCATAAATGTCGATGGTCAACATGACCATTAATAGATCCTAATGGTGATGCTTGCGGTAACACACTACCGCCTAGGCCACGCGTCGAAGAAGACGGGATATCCATCCTGAAACTCTGGCGGTGTGGCTCTGGATCCCACGCGGCAGGTCATCAATCTGTATATCTGAGATGTCCATAGTCAACCTCTTGAGGTTGTGCTCAATATCTCCGATCTCATCATAAAAATATCGGTCTCATACCACCATGACATCGACATCACCCCGCCGCTGGATAGGTGAATCCCCATACCATGTCGTCTGACCAATATTGACAATTTGAAATCTAATTAGCAACCATACAAATAAAAATATACATAACATTAAAAGAAAATACTTTTTTCTTTATGGTTTACCTGCATCACCCCATTGGTGCCCCTCCGGGAGAACAATATCTGGGTCTTCCTGGAAGTTTAACCATGTATATGCATTATATTCAATCATGATGAGCTAGGTGTTCAAACATTTAAAGAAGGTATGATCGTAAGATACAATTGGTCCACCACCATGGCGGGCTATCATCTCTACCCACCTCTTCATACGTGGATCTTGTGGATTGGGATCCTCTTCCCATTCTTTTCTCTAAAGATGCATGGTAGGAACTCTCTCCAAGAAAAATGACACCATAATGGATCCATGTTATAACTCAAGGGGGGTATACATATTCCTAAATGTATATGATATGACCCCAAGGGGGGGAATATATGGGCCTAAATGTAAATGTAATGTGTAAATACATATGTAATAGGGTTGTCCTAGTGATAAAGGGGCCTCATGTGTAAGTGTCAATAGCCATATATAAGATACCGTGTATTCATTATTGACAGGTGAATTGTGAAGTATGAAAGGTATTTGGTTATTTGGAGGGGGTTCCCCTATTCATTAAGGAGTTATTGTGTAAATTATCTATCTTGGAGTTGTGCTTCTATTATTTTTTTATATTTTGATCATTTTGGATCATAACATTTGGTATCAAAGCTCAAGGTCTTGGGGTTTCGCTACTACATCTGAGACACCTTGTAATTTTCACTATAAATTTTTTTTAAAGTGTTTCAGAAGGAACCCCTTGGAGGATATTTATTATACGGAGCAAGGTAAGTGGGGTTCAAATTTCATCTCCTAACACCTTATAAGTCTATAGATATATCCTGTGTAACATAGGGTTCTAGAATCATCTTGAATTTAGTCATCGCAAAATTTTCTCTATAACATTGTTTATGTAACATTTCAGGCCCTAAAATATGGAGTATATTCATATAAATTATAATATATATTTTATAAAAATTTCAGCTTCTGGGTCATCCTAATTTTGTAGATACACCCTATGTAAGATAGGGTAGCTGACTAGTCCTATTGACTAGTCTCAAATAGGTGTTCCGGGTAAAACAACCATAACCTCTTCATAGAGAATCCAAATTGGGTGAGACCAATTGCATTGAACATTGAACAGGCCATAGTATTTATGGTACAATTTTCAGAATTTATATCAATTATTGTGCATGGGGCACGTTGTACAAGTTCTCTCTATCGAAAAGGACAAAAATCAGTAAGGTGTGGGGAAGTTATCATAACTTCCACTTGGCACATCCAATTTTGGTCAGACTTGTGGAATTGTAGAGAATAAATTACATAGTACTATAGGTCTCAATTTAATACTAAGAAGGGCCTAAATTTCATAGATACATCATAAGTAAGGTCAGCCAGGAGGACAGACTACAAATCAGGGTTTCAAAGGTATGTCCATTTAAAACTATCATAACTTTTGATTGGAATGTCTGATTGAGCTGATTCAAAATACATTGAAAGATAACACATACAAGAGAATATTGGAGCAAGTATTACCAATATTTGAGATATTTATCCTTAAAATATTGAGGTTGTTATTTGAGGGTTGGGATTAGACCTCAATTAAGAATCAATGGAAATACCTAAATTTACAGGAGATGAAGATAAACATGAAATAAATCCTATGGAATGGTTGAGGTTGGTAAGAGAATATAATATGAATCCTACGAAGGAAAGATATTATTTTTTGATGAATCTTGGAAGTGTTGGATGAGTGTTGATCAAAACACTAGATGGCACTGCACATGGAAAGAATTTGGAAAACTCTTCTCAGATAAATGGATTAGGGATACAAAAATGGAGGAAATGTATAGAATTCAAGATGAATTAAAAGAATCAAAGGAAGAGATTAAGAAGAAGGGTGAGGAGTTATATAAGATAATATCCCTTAATGAAACACTCATTAAGGAGGTTAAGAACCTAAAGCAAGAAAATACTATCAAAGGCAAGTGGGAAAAAGATGAATCAAGAAAAGATTTGAAAAATAAAGATGAAGAGATATGTAGATTACGAAGCCATAATAAAAAATTATTGGATGAGGTTAAGAGATTGAAAGAAGAAAAGAATAATTGTCAAAATAAAGAAGAAAGAAGAATCTTGGATGAATAATCTACCAAAATACTGCAAGAGGAAATTTGCAAGAAGGTTGAGGAATCCTTAAATATGGATGAGGTAAATTCAGAAATGCAGGCCAGAATTGAAAAAGGATGTTAGAATTTGTTAGATGGGATCACATTGCAGCTTCAAAAGGAGAAAGAAGACAAGATTCAAGAAGGTCAACAAAAGATACTTGAAGAAGTTGAACCCCATCTAGAGTATTTACATGCCAAATATGGTGGTATTATCTCGAAGGATAGAGTAATCAAGGACCAAGAAAAGATGATCGAGGATTCCATTGTCGCTAAAAAGAATATAGATGAAATTCATGTGCAGAGTGAAGGAAGACCATCAAATGTGAAACTGTATCGACACCCTCATTACCAAGAAACATTTCAAGGAAGACAAGAAGGACGATATCAACATTATGAAGGAAGAAGATGGAATACTTGTCAATTTTCATGGAACAAGGGATCACCAAATTAATCTTCAACAAGCTATTATTAGAGACCAACAACGACTACAAATTGGAGAAGCTTCAACAAAAATACATGGAATCAAAAGAAAGAAAAATATTCAACAACTAGACACCAAGGATTAAGACCAAAAATAATTGATTTTGGCCCTATAGATCATCAACAATGGAATGAAGAAAGCAGGAACATAAAAAAATCATATTACTTGGTTTCATCACATGTGAAGCCTTTAAATGCAAAGCTTTGAGGACAAATATTTTTGGAGGGTACTATGTTATGACCCAAAGGGGGCATATATATGGCTAAATGAATATGATATGACCCCAAGGGGGGGCATATATGGGCCTAAATGTACATGTAATGTGTAAATACATATGTAATAGGGTTGGCCTAGTGATAAAGGGGCCTCATGTG
>ML846554.1:0-16364 GCA_009831015.1 Picea engelmannii
AGGAGTCCATGAATTTTTGTCAAGGGGAGTATGATGCAGGAGCATCGTTGAAAAGCATGTAGAGAAAGACCCATCAACATCAAGGAATCCGTACAGGATCCAACACCGACAGTTGCAACAGATATTTTAAATCCGCCTTAACTCAACGCCATAATTTATCCTTTGAGTCATGCTTGAACCTAGTGTCGGAATTACCCTTTGAGGCACGTTTAGATAATTGCGAGTGGAGTGGGAGTTTCCATTATGAATCTGGAATGCGACCGATCCAAGATAGTCGTAGGATATTATTAGAGTAGACACATAGTTAGGGGGGAAACCCTAATATCCCTATGATATATAGAGGTTTTATACGCCCAAATGAGGTTGGCTTTAGGGTAGATGTTAGCTACAAGTTAGCAGGAAAATGGAGTTTGAATTGTTGTTTTGATTTCAGTTGTAGTCATTTTCACTTATGAATAGAACAAAGAAAAATTGATCCAATGCATGGTGTGAACATTGTTTTGCAATTCTCTGTATTGTATTTTCATGAGGGAATGAATTAATCTCGCTATGATTAGATTGAACTGTGAATGTTAGGATAAGTTTCAATTGTTTCTCTTATGTTGAAGTAGTGCAAGGTGTGTGCACAAAACAAAAGGAGTGCATTGACAGAATTTGTTTCGCTTTCGAAGCTCAGAAGAGATTACATGAAACTTTCCCTTTGCAAGGAGTGCAAAGATATTGGTGCAAGGCGTGCACAATCATCTACAAGAACCCAAAACCTTGCATAATGATCTGGTGCAAGGAGTGCACAGATTCGAGATTCGACTAAGTGTCAAAGGTACTTCGCAAGAATTCAAAGAACCAAAAAAGGAAAATGCTAGGAGGGAGAGAGGAGTTTCTCATTGGGAAATCCCGAGGAACTGAGTTATTGAAATCCATAAAATGCAAGGAGTGCGCGGGAAATCCAAGTCTTGACGAGACCAAGATTAGGAGGAATAACACTTTTCATAAGTGTTGACGAAATACAAGAAATGGACTCACAGGAAGGACAAAGGTTGAAACCTTTAAATCCTCCAAAAATCTTCCAACTCTGAGGATAGCTTAAGTGTAAGGGGGATAAAACTTCAACCGTTCGATCTGAATGCTAAGGAATCAGAGTTTTTCATTGGGAGGGACGCATGGCGAATGATTAGGATTTTGCTGACTCGCATTGTGGAGAAGTAAAAGGGCGGAGAACTAAGAATTCATGAATCATGAATCCGCGACTTGATCTAAGTTGTTGGATCCAGGAGAGATATGGACCATTGATTGTCCAGGGTGAAATATCAACATTTTGGGTATCGAAGGACCGAAGGTGAAAAGTCTCCCGATTTCATGAAATGCGAAGTCTCAAAATCATCATGACCTTCAGTTCTGAGGAGAGATATGGACCATTGATCCAGTGCCATCGCGATTTCGTCTATCGGGAGTACAAAGGCAAGAGAACTCTGAAGTCGTGAAACATGAATGACAACTTGATTGCATTCGTCAATCAAGGGGAGATCTGGACCATATATCTCATGTCATCGGCATTTAATCTATCAGGTGAACAGAGGTAACAATGCTCCCAGGGTCGTGAAAAGTGAAATCGTGACACCCCTTTTCTTTGAGCGTGTGGTCATCGCCAGTGGTCACAAGGGAGAGGGGGATCAACTGAGAGGGGATAGCACCCACCATTTGGGATTGAGATTCGAACGACACTTGGGAGAGAATATCTTGGTCTCATATGAACTACACATTTGGAGAAAGGACCTATGAAAGTGGGTTTGGGGTCTAGAAAAGACCCAGAGAGTTAATCAGACTCAATATCTTGATCGATCCTAGACCGGTTGGTCACATAGCCCTTAGAAGGGAAGGGGGGTCTGCACCAGAAAGTTTATCATAAATTTTAGTTGTATATATGCACCCATGTTGGACATTGTGAATAATAAACACAGGTCCTTTAGTTGGAAAGAGGAAGCTGAAAAAAGTTTCAAAGTTTTGAAAGAGAAGATCACAGAACAACCAATTCTGGTGTTACTAGATTTTGGAAAAAACATTTCAGGTGAGATGAGATGCAAGTGGATTAGATATTGGATCATTCTTGATTCAAGACAATAAGCCAGTTGCTTATTTCAGTGAGAAACTGAATGACATCAAGAAAAAGTATTTCACGTATGAAAAGGAATTTTATGCAGTGATTCAAGATTTGAAAAAATGGAGGCACTATCTAATTCCTAAAGAATTTTTCTTGTACAGTGATAATCAAGATTTGCAATTTATTACTAGGCAAGAAAAGTTGAATCAGAAACATGCAAAATGGGTAGAATTTATGCAAAATTTTACTTTTGTTATTAAACACATTGTTGGAACTGCTAACAAAGTTGCAGATGATTTGAGAAGGAGGAGTTTGATTGTACAGGAATTCCAAGTGGATACCTTAGGGTTTTAACACCTCAAAAAGATGTATAAAGAAGATGAATATTTTAAGGAGGCTTATGAGGCAGACAAGAATCCTTTATTGGGAAATAGAAGCCCATGAAATGAATATTTGATCCAGGATGGATTGTTGTTCAAGGGAAGCGAATTGTGCATACCAAAATGCTCAATGAGAGAAAACCTACTAAAAGAGAAACACAACAGAGGTTTAGCTGGACATTTTGGTCATGATAAGACATTTTCACAGCCGAGTAATTCATACTATTTTCTGAGCATGAGAGAAGAGGTGAAAATTTTTGTGAACAAATGAAGGATTTGTCAATATGAAAAAGGAAGACAACAAAACACTGGTTTGTATCAGCCATTACCAATTCCAGAAAGTCCATTGGATGCAATCAGTATGGATTTTATTTTGGGATTTCCTAGAACTCAAAAAGGGAGCGATTCCATATTTGTTGTGGTGGACAAATTTTCAAAAATGGAACATTTCATAACATGTCAGAAGACGAGCGATGCCACACACATCACCAATTTGTTTTTCAAAGAAGCAGTGAGACTACATGGATTGTCGAGGAGCATAGTTTTAGACAAGGACACCAAATTCGTAGGACACTTTTGTAGGACTCTATGGAACAGGCTAGGGATGAACTTGTCCTTTAGTTCAACATATGACCCCCATACAAATGTACAGACTTAAGCAATAAACAAGAGTCTCATAAACTTGTTGATAAGTTTAGTCACTGAGCAAGGTCGACAATGGGATCAGATTCTGGCACAAGCAGAATTTGAATTCAACAATTCAGTGAATAGGAGCACAGGAAAAATTCCATTTGAAATTGTGTATGGAATACAACCAAGAGGGATTATAGAGTTGAGAGATTTGAATCAATATGTGTTCAGAAGTGTTGGAGAAGAGGATTTTGCAACAGAAATGCATAAACTCCATGACAGAGTCAAAGAACAGCTACAGGACAACAACCATAAATACAAGATCAAAGTTGATCAAAAGAGGAGATAAGTTCAATTCGAAGTTGGACATGAAGTTTTAGCTCATTTGAAAAAAGAGAGGTTTCTAAGGGGAATGTATAACAAATTGAAGATGAAGAATATAGGACCATGCAGGATTCTCAGAAAATTTGCAGCCAATGCTTATGAGATTGAGTTTCCAAACAATGTTAGGATATCACCGATATTGAATGTTGCAGACCTGTATCCTTATAGGAGAGATGAGGCAGAAGAATCATATGATCAAAAATAAATCCAGTGGGAAGAGCAATTGCCCACATCATAAAAACCTCAAATGGAGAAAATCATCGAACAAAGGGATGGAAAGAAAACCAAGAGGAAGATATATCTTGAATACTTAGTGAAGTGGAAAGATCATCCAATGGAAGATGAAAGTTGGGTCACAAAACCTGATATTTGAAGCATGGAAAAACAGTGCAAGAGCTCATGAATAGGAGTCCATGGAAATTTTTAACCAGAGGAGTATTATGCAGGAGCATCGCCTTCAAATTCAACAATGCATGTGTGGAGGCAAAGGAATGACATCTCAACAATGCTAGAATTTCAAATCAAACATTAATTTCAGAATTTAAATCGGCTGTTAGGATATTTTGTAAACAACAATTTTAAATTGTAACTTGTTTGTAAGGTCGTGAAGGACTGTAAAAGATTGTAGATATGGAGTGTTAACTCTATCTAGCAATAACTGGTAGTTATTTTAATAGAACAACGTAGGTAACAAATTTGAATTTGATAGAATAGATTTTAGACAGGACAGAGAGCTCATGGAGCAGTCCTTAGATAGGTTTTTCATTGTTGCATTGTAACATATAGAAAGAATATGGAGAAGAAGATAGAGATAAGTAGAATAGAGTAGAGTAGCAGAAACACTATGTAACCTTTTTTTCATGAATGAATAGAACAGACATAATATATCCCAAATTCTTGAATTGTGTTCATTTCTTGTGAGATTGACTAAATGTTATTCTATGTGTATGATTTATTTCGATTCATTTCAGGTATGATTGTTTGAGATATTGATTGTATGAGTTCGTGACGAAACTGGATGAGTTTCAATTGTTTCTCTTATGATACTTGTATGCAATGTGTGCTTCTCGAATGCAAGGAGTGTGTCGACTGAGTCTTGGATTAACTCAGAGAATTTTAGAGAGAACCAGGGAAACTCAGACCAGGTGAAAGGTGTGCATAGCGTAAAGAAGCCAACAATCTTGGAAGAACCAGTGCAGAAGAACACCAAGTGGGCGAGAAGTTTTTTTTTTTCAAGAAAATCCTTCTAACTGAGTTATTCAAAAGCCTGAGAAAGAAACTTGTGCGTGGGAGATCGAAATACTTTCAAGGGTAGAAGCTCAAAAGAGATAGTACTTTCACAAGTGTTGTCGATATCCCAGATTCACATCCGTAGAAGGAACAAAGGTTTGAGAACTTTGAAAATTGATAAATATTCTAAGTTAGGGAGATATCAGAAGCTCAGGAGGAAGAATGACCGTGATCGTTGGATCATAGGGAAGAAGATAAACAATATTCAGATCAATAGGAAGTGGTCGATCCTTAGTACTTCACACACAAAGGAGAGAGAATATATCAGACTTGAACCTTGAGATTCCCGAACTCCAGAACCCCAGAATAGAATCTTGACCATCCAATCAGTGGGATAGACCTAAGCCATCATATCACTGGAAGAGAACATCAAGCGTCGAATCGCCAGGATGAATCATGTTTGTTGGTTGTTGTGAGATTAGGAGGAGAAGAAGTTTTGAAACTTGAGATTCTCGAAGTCTGAAGCCCCGAAACGCCGAAGTGGAATCTCAGTCATTTGATCATCCGAACAAAATCTGAGATGTCATATCATATGGGGTGAACCTCAGACGTTGGATTGGTCAAGCGAGCGTGGGCTGTCAGATATCGCAAGTGCATAAGGAGTCTAGTTTGAAACTTCATACTCCCAGAGTGCGGAGAGCCAAAGAGCCAGAGCATATATGGACCGTTGAATCCAGGAGGGTACATGTCAGCAGGTCAGAAGTTCTAGAGAAGGTGAAAGTTGAAAGTTGAAACACCTGAAGCCCAAAGAGTCGTCGGATTCAGAGCAGATGTGGTGAAAATCTATTGGCGTGGGGTAAATCCCCGAATAAATCCTCGATCGTTGGATTAGGAGGGACACGGGTCAATGGATCTTAGACTCCAGGTAAAATTCATTGGGAAAAATATACTTGAGACTTGATATCTCAGAAGTCCGAAGGCATGGAGAAAATATCGGGCATTGATCGAGAAGGGGATCGTTGGACCGTTGATCTAATATGAGGTTCAATAAACCAAAGAGAAGAGAGGACCGTTGATTTACGGGACAGGTGTCCATAGATCGTCAACTCCAGAAGGTTGGAGTATGGAAGAGAGTTGGGTTTGAGATTTCAAACTCATGGAGTCTAGAGTCACGAAGAAACCTTGACTGTTGATTCAAAGGGAGATGATCTGGTCTGTAGATAAGAAAGACACATATTTGAATCATCTATTTGGAATTTACCATCAAGATCGTGAGATCGATGATCTCGTGTCATTGCAGGGACATAAGTTGTGGGTAGTTTAAGATATCGGGGGTAGAATGCAATTCGAACAGTGGTTTCGTCAGGAGGACATGTGAAGGTTGGAGGAGCATTGTGGGCCCAAAGGAATTTTGAATTCAAAACACTTGTGGCCATGCCCATAATCATGTGGTCATAGCCCCAGGTCACACCAAGAGAAGGCTTATCTAAAAAGGAGCTAAGGCTGGCACTCTTAGTTTTCACGACAGAGCGAAAGGGAAGGTTGGGGGTTGTTGTCAAACCTGCACCAGGTAGCCAAGGGGTTTTTTTTTATATTCTAAAGGGGACCTTTAAGGTTATAGAGAGTCTTTCAACTCGAGAATCGAATATCCAAGACTAGGAGGTCGTGCAACCCTACGTCGAATTAGGGGGGCTGCATCAACATGACCTCTTTTGATGGTCTTTTTTCCAAACAAACCCTAGTTTGCAGACATGCATAAATCCATTTCTCAGCAGGAAGAAAAGGATATCGGTTCTGTTGACCTTCATTTTTATTACCCCCCCTTCCAACCAATTTCTTTCTCCTCTTAGCAGTAGCCCCTCTAGAAGTTGATAACTCTTTTTTTTTGATCTAGAAATTTTTATTACAGAATCCCCAACCCGTCCAGTCTAGGGGAGGGTCGAGGGTTTTTTTGGGGGGGTTTCATCAACTCCATAAGAGAGAAAGGAGGAGTCCTTCAGGAATAGGCATCTAGAGTTTTTAGGGGAGAATCTCGCTGCTAAAAAAACAAAACTCCAAGCCGGTGTTAAGCTTGTTCCTCATCCTCATAAGCTATCCCTAGCTGATGATGTCATGCTTCTATATGTTATAGATATGGATGAAAGGTTTGTGGTGGGAAAATAAATTGGATAGCACTTGGGCTCCACTCATCTGAGGGACTGGGTCCAAAATAATTGGTGAACAATATGAACCAATTACTCTCGGTTCATATTCTTGCCAAGGGATGGTTCATGTTCAAGCTTCAAAATGTGGAGGATGTGGCCAAGGTCCCGAGAAATCCTTGGTTTATAGACTTGAAACCTATACTTATGAAGAAATAGTCACCTTTCTTTGATGCAAGTCACAAGCACATCGATGAAATTTCGGTCTAGGTTCAACTATTAGGGTTTCCACTAGAGTGTTGGGTAGTGAAATGTTTTAGAAAAATTTGGAATACCCTTGGCACCTTTTTGGACATTGACATGTATTTTATCTCCAATGGGAGGATGTTGATGGCAAGGATCTTGGTCTCTCTTAACCTTTGAAAATTTCTCTTTGAACACCTAGAATTGTCCTGGGGGAACAAAGTATTTATGCATAAGATTAAATATGAAGGCATACCCTTCAAGTGCCATTGATGCCAAAAACATGGTCATCAAGCCTCGAAGTGTTCTTTGTCAATGAGTCGTAGAAGGATCTCCTCCCTGGGTGAAAATTTCAGGAAAAGAGGATCCAAATCCCAGGGGGATGTCTCTTGTACATGACCCTCAAATTAAGGTAGATCAAATTTGGTTTCTCATGATGCATCTCTACAAGGTGGTAGGGAGGATTAGAGGTTCTAGGATGGGGATTCTTCCGCTGCCTCAGGCTTAGGATCGAGCTTCAATCAATCCACTGCAAATATCGACTCATCTTCAATATGTCTACTCCTATAGGGTATCAAAGCTCATATGGGTATGCCTCCTAGGCCTTCTTCTTCGTCTTTATTTTTTTACTTTCAATCTTTGTCTTTTCTAAGAAAAAACATTCTTGTCCCTTAGAATAATATCCCTTCCTCCTGAGAAGCTCATCACTCTTACTCCCCCTCAATCTTAGAGCCCCCTTTGTCCCAAATATCGCTGGCCCCTTTCCTAGTACATGCCTCTTCCCTTTTAGCCGACCACTCACAAGAATCCTCAAGCATATCTAAGGAGGAAATAGTTCGATACCAATTGAGAAACATACTTATTCAGGCCCTTGGAGAGTTACCTAAAATATTGGATGGCCTGGGTATAAACCATACATCCACATTTTTAAGTAAAGGGAGGGGAATAAAATATTTTCTAGCAAAATCTCAGTCTCAGGAAGCCACTGACATGGCAATGGGACTTCAACTTTCCATCATATGGGCCTTTAGAGAAATGCCAACCCCGGGAGGGGGTTCAAAATGAAATTGTTTCCATTCAATTATAGGGGTTTGGAAAACCCCTCAAAGAAATATTCCCTCCACAGGCTGGTGGAGTCTACTCAAATGGACATCATCATTCTTCAGGAGACACTAGGGGATGAAAACCTAGTGGTCCCTATTTTGGAAAATATTTTTAGAGGTTGTATTTTTTTTGGGTTGGATGCTTCTCGGATATCAAGTCGTTTGGTCATGGGTTGGAGGACTAGATCCATAAAATTAGAAAATTCATGGGGTTTTTCCTCTAGACTTGGAATGATAGTCAGAGTGGAGGAACTTGGCATGGTGTTCATGACTTTAAATGTATACGGCCTATACGATCCATCTCAATAATTCCAAAGGTTTTGGGACAACCTCCTAAACAAATATTTCACAAAGAAAAGAAATCTCATTCTGGGGGGGGACTTAAATTTTTATTAGGGTCCTACAGAATCATGAACACATAGAGCCCAGGATGATGCCCAAACACATTTTTTTAGAAGATAAATGGAAGCATCCGAGATGCTAGACATTTCCCTATTAAACTGCATCCAACTTGGAGAAATTAGAATATGAGGGACAAACATATTGCTAAAACACTAGATTGTTTCTTAATCTCTACCCACCTGGTGGAGGAACCTATCCACCTCATACAATGGGTGGGTACTGGCAGAAAATTAGATCACTATCCTATTTTCCTAGAGGTTGCAGGAAACACAAGAAAACCAACAATCCCTTTTAAACTTAATTCATCTTGGTTGAAGGAGGAGGACTTTATCAATCTAGTAAAAGAGTTATGGATCTCTCTAGACCAAGATGAGAGGGCATTTTTCCAGTTCACAAACAATCTTAAAACCTCAAAATGGCCACAATCGAATGGGAAAGAAATAAAAAGAATATGGCAAAGCAAGAACTCATCAACATAAAGGATGAACTACAATCAATCTATGCTTCTGAAAAAGGAGGTTTTTCATCTCCAGGAGACAAAGAGGCTCTACTAACGCTAGAAAAAAAGAGAAGACAACTCCTTCAATCAAGAGAAGAGGAATGGAAACTAAAAAAAAGGGCCCTTTGGCTTCATAGTGGGGACGAGACTACAAAATTATTCCAAGATTATGCAAAAGGAAGAAAACTGGAAAACACGATTTGGGGACTAAATGATCCAGTAGGGAAACAAATCACTTTTTTCAAGGACCTGGCACAACTTGGATCGCAACATTTCCAAACTCTTTTCTCTGTTGAAAGACGAGTAACCCTAGATGCCATAATTAAACTTTCCCTTAACTATCCTAGCATTGTGGACGATGAATACAATAAGGATTTAATGGAGGAAGTCTTTGAAGAAGAACTCAAAGAAGTGGTGCTCTTTTTTCAAAAAGATAAAATCCCAATATCGGATGGGTGGTCCATAAATGTTTTTGAAGGATTTTTTGACCTAATAGGAAATAATCTACTCAAAGTCATAGAAGAGTCAAGGAAAAATGTGTATATACATATTCCTTTCAATGCTACCTTCATTTCCCTCAGCCCAAAGAAGGACGATCCCATTTTAATGGAATAATTTAGAATGATCTCACTATGCAACTACATCTATAAGGCGATAGAAATAATTATCAGTCGCAAGATCAAAGTGGTCTTATCAAAATCCATTTCACAAGAAAAATTCAACTTTTGGGAAGGAAGGCATATCCATGAGGAAATTGGTGTTGACCAGGAGGCCTTACACACCATGAAGACCCAGAAAACCAAAGGGGTGGTCCTCAAAATAGATCTCTCAAAAGCCTATGACAAAGTCAATTGGATTTTTTTGAGGATGTTGTTAACTTATTTAGGCTTTACTCTCCCCTTTATAAACTGTATTATGAGTTGTATTATGTCAATGTCCTTTGTAACGTTCCCAAACCAATTTTTTTTCCTGGAACCAAGGTTTGTTTAACTATTTATTTGTTGTTTCAATGTGTTTTATAGATTTGCTTCATCAAGTTGTGCATTGAGGGTTTATAATTAGAATATCATATCATGGAGATATATATATGAGCATGTATCATAATAAAATGACAAGATACAATCAAAGAATACCAATATAGAACCAAAAAATTCAAATATGACATTTATTTAGATAATAGAGTGATCCTGATACAATAGATCTGTAGATCTGGGAGAATACAAGAAGAATAATCAAGCTGGAATAGTATTTGCTACAACAATGTCAAAAACTAAATATAATATTCTACAAAGGCACCATAATCAATTGGTGAAAGGGACAATATTAATGTATTTCCGTTCTATAGCTGGAAACCCCCTCATTGGTTGAGTTGCACCCTACTCTATGGTTGTAGATGACCAATATTCTGGCCTCCTTCCTTTAAAACTCAAAATCCCTCCAAAACTGGTGAAAGAGTATATAAGGGGATTACAAACCCCTGGGTAAAGTCTCAATCTGAATGGAGAATATATAATGGCACAAATGACCAAATCTGTATGATACAGTGTGCCCTCCTCTGCTAGAAATCGTTCCAAGTAGCCAATAAATCATATTCTAAAGAAAAATCCTCTAAAATGGTATAGGAAAGGTCCCTTGGGCCTATCATTGAGATCCCAATAGGTTATGGCCACCAAAACCTCTTCCCCCCTACAGATCGAATATCTTCCCTTGAAACAATGTGCCCTCCTACTGGAAATCACTAAGAATTGTGCAATCCTTCTTCCTTCCCTGACTGAGTAACCTGTAAGATGTTGTAGAATGGTGGGGGAGTAATATTGCACCTCTGTGACCAAGCTTTTATCAATATAGGTGGGATATTTCACCACTGAGATGATCTCTAGGGTTTGTTATCCCAAAACCCTCAAAATCTCTTTGGTTGTAGAGATGAAGAATGAAAGAGTAATAATAATCCAGAATGAGTGAGAGATGCTCCCTCATTTTATTTTATACCCTGATCTAATTCTTTGTTGAGTTAGTTGACCACCTCCTGTGGTTAACTCCTTACTTTTCCACATGTAGTCTTTTCCTTTCTTCATTTTTCCTTTTCCCCCAAAGTCAACTTAAAATTATAACATTGTTCTTAGGTAAGTACTTTGGGGTTTCCTGGTCCCCATGATTCATGAGACTATAGTCTAGTGGGGAAAAATAGACTACTAATTCTCTCACACCCTCTTTATCATGAGGTGGGGGACATTGCAGTCTCCCCTACTAGAAATTTCTTGCCCACAAGCAATTCTGAACCTGTCTATTGAATAATTTGTTCACTTTCTCAAGTAGCATCCTCTATAGGTAAGTTATTCTATTTGATTAAGTATTCCCTGATGTTCCTCTTCCTTAGCCTCTTATCCCTTACTTATATCACTTCCTCCGGTATCAATATCAACTACCCCTCCTCATCCAGGGGTGGTAGTTCCTCAATAGGAATGATGTGTTTCCCTATGTCTCTTTTCAAGCATGATACATGAAAGACATTGTGTATCTTGATTCCCAGGGGTAGATCAAGCTCATATGGCACGACCCCTACCCTTTTTTTTACCCTGTAAGGTCCAAAGAAGTGAGGTTAGATATTTTTTGTGCCACTCCTCTTAATATATTCTTTTCTATATGGTTGGATCCTTAATTATTTGAAATCACCAACCTCAAATGTGTGCTCCACTCTATGCTTATCTTATTATACCTTTTGTTGATTCTATGCCCTTTGCAAGTGGTCTTTAAGCTCTTTGAGTATATCCTGACTCTGTTGAATCCAATCCTGTACCATAGGAGATCTACAGTCATCGAAAACAATATCCACAAAGGTGAGAGGATCATATCTATATAAGGCCCTGAAAGGTGACATACCGATAGACATGTGATAGGTGGTGTTGTAACAATACTCTCCCAGATGAAGCCACTTAACCCATGCCTTTTGTTTCCCTGAAACATAATTCCGAAGGTAGCCTTCAACCCGCTTGTTGACTATCTCAGTTTGGTCATCAGTTTGAGGATGATAGCTAGTACTTGGGGTCAAGTCCATACCTACCAATCTGAATAGCTTCTGCCAAAAGGTGCTCATGAATCTGTTGTCCCTGTTACTCACAATGGTTTTGGTTAAACCATGCAACCTGAAGATCTCTCTCAAGAATAAATCTGCAGCCTCTAAAGCACTGTAATCTGGGGAAATGGCAAAGAAATCAACAAATTTGGTTAATCTATCCACAACCACAAAAATGCAGTCCTTTCCCTGGACCTTGGGAAATACCATGATCAAATCCATTGATATACTTTCCCATTTCTTCTCTAGAATGAGGAGTGGTTGCAAAAAACCTGTTGGATGCGTGTGTTCATCCTTGTTCTCCTGAAGAGTGGAGAACTCCTTGATATAGAGCATCACATCCTCCTTCATTCCCTTCCATGAAAATCTCTCTCTTATCTTCCTGTATGTTTTGGTAAACCCCTGATGTCTTGCCAATGTTGAATCATGAGATGCTTGTGACACTCATCTTTTAATGGTTGATTCAGAAACCAGGAATATTTGGCCCTTGTTGTATATTATGTCATCCACAATACAGAATTTATCATTTTGTACCTTCCCATCTATCAACTCATAAGAATTTTTTTTTTTAGAATATTCCACCAAGAGGTGTGCTTTCAAGTCAACTGAGATATCTATCATAGCATAAACTGAAGGTCTTCTAGATAAAGCATCATCCACCACATTATTTTTCCCTTTGAAAAATTCAATGTCAAAGTCATAGGCTTGGATCTTGCTAACCCATTTCTGTTGTCTTTCATTTAGTTCCTTTTGGCCCAAAAAATACTTCAGGCTATTGTGATCTATCCTCACAATGAATTTGGCTCCACCCAAGTTTTGTCTGAATTTAGCCAATGCATGCATGATGGCTAACATCTCTTTGTCATAAATGGTGTAGAGAAGTTCAGGGCCCCTCAGTTTTCATCTCTCATAGGCAATGGGATGCCTATTATGCATAAGTATTGCTCCAATTACCTCTCCTGAGGCATCACACTCCAATATGAAGGGATGTGAGAAATCTAGTAAAGAAAGTACCAGACAAGTTCTCATTACCTTCTTCATCCTATCAAAAGTCATCTATGCCTCTTGGCTCCACTTAAATGATCCCTTTCTAATCGAATCTGTCAAGGGTGTGCAAAACTGGGAGAAGCATTTGACAAACCTCCTGTAGTAACAAAAGATGTCAAGAAATCCCTTCAACTTAGTAAGAGTCTTGGTTATTGGCCAGTCAAGTATGGCTTGTATCTTTTTTTAGTTTACCTATACTCCCTTCACTCCAATGATGTGGCCCATATAAATAACTTTTTTCATTCCAAATTCACATTTGGAATCTTTAGCATATAAGGATTATGCCTCCACGATGGCCAAGATCTTATCTACATGCCCAAGATGATCCTCCCAAGTTTTGATATATATCAACAAATCACCAAAGAATACTAAGAGGAACTTCCTCAACTGCTTGTTGAAGACATGATTGATACAATATTGGAAGGTGCTTGGTGCATTAGTTATCCCAAAGGACATAACCATAAATTCATAGTGACCATAATGACATATGAAAGTTGTTTTGTTCACATCTTTCTCCCTAATTGTGATTTGATGACAGCCAGAGCATAAGTCTATTTTGGTGAATTACAAATCCCCATGACGCTCATCCAATAACTCATCAATCCTAGGGATGGGGTATCTGTTCTTGATAGTCTTTTTGTTCAATGCACATGTGCATTGTCCCATATTTCTTCTTTACCAACACCACTAAATATGCAAAAGGATTGGAACTTTGTATGATGTGGCCCATGTCTAAAAGTTCTTTGATATCCTTCTCAATTTCATCCTTATACTTTTTTGGGTGTCTATAAGGAGTAGTAATGATAGGTTTTTCTCCTTATTCCAATTCTATAATATGGTCAAACCCTCTATCTGGTGGTGCTCCTGGTGGGATGGGTTCAAAAACCTTGTTATGCTTGTCAATGATTTTTTGAATTTCTTGAGAGTAATGAGGATGCCCCTTCTTGTCCAACTGAATCGATATTATACATTCTGCTACATATACAATGTCTTCTCTCCTGAAAATGGATTCCATGAGATTTACTGTAACCAATCTTGGTGTATTATTGTAAGTTTTAAACCTGTGAAGTAAAGCAATGCATATAGATTCTTAAGCAAAACAAAATTTAATCAATGGCTCATACACATAGTACACAGAGAGTTTATACCGGAAACCCTCAACCAGGAAAACCTTTCTTATATTCATTATCTCGAATTTCACCATTCACCATACAATATATACAATGTTTTTAGGTATTCCGTCGATACCAAAACCCTAATCCCTTAATATGGGATTAGTTTACAAAACCGCTAAAAATATCAAAATCCGCTAAAAATAGAAAAAATCACCCAAAACAAAATTTCGGGGTGCTGCCCCGGGCTATCGCCCGTTGCCGAATGCTACGCGTAAATAGGGGGGGCATACCTGATCTCCCCCCTTGGGACCCCCCTAGGAAAGTGACCGATGCACATGACATAGAGAGAACTACTAGAGGGATCGTCAGACGTAGTTGTCATATCTGACATGCCCACACACACACATGCAAAGAATATAACACATACCCAACATTCTCCCACTTGTTGTTTTCTTTTCATCCAGGGGTCCAAGGGATTATATAGTCAACAATCCAGTTGCTACTCTACACCAAGAGAACTTTTCTATGCTCACAAACTTTGTCAATGAATCTGCAATGGTCTTCAAATTGTCAACCTTTTCCAGCAACACCTTCCTTTCCTCAACCATGTCTCTCACAAAGTGATATTGAACATCAATATGCTTTGTCTTCGAATGATAAGTTGGGTTATTTTCCAAGAATATTTCACTCTGACTATCACAATCTAATCTCAATGCTTGTTGTACCAACCCAATACTTGAACACAATCTTTGTAACCATATTGCTTCCTTGCTTGTATGAGTGGCTTCCATGTATTCATCTTCTATAGTTGAGAGTGCCACTACAGCCTATCTTTTTCTCTTCCAACTGATTTCTCCTCCAAATAGGTTAAACACATACCCACTTGTAGATCTTTTGCGATCCATATCTCCAACCTAGTCTACATCAACAAATCCATGTATGTCCAACACTCTGTCCAATATTGGTCTTCCTTGGTAGCACAATCCATAACTGGTAGTGCCACAAAGATACCTGACGACCCTCTTTACTGTTGTCCAATGCTCCTTCCCTAGTTTTGACATATACCTGCTCAAAAATCCCACTGCATGTGCAATGTCCGGTCTAGTACAGACCATTGCATACATCAAACTGCCAACTGCACTGGCATACGGAACATGGGGCATGTCCTGTTCTTCTTCTTGTGTCTTGGGACACTGATATGCAAATAAATTTACACCTATAGGAATAGGAACCTTGACCGCTTTACTTCCATGCATATTAAACCTTTGCAATATCGTCTCAACATATTTTCTCTAATTCAACCAAAGTTTTATGTTTGCACGATCTCTTTTAATCTCCATTCCCAGAATGAAGTTAGCAGCACCGAGATCTTTCATGTCAAATTTGGAGGATAGCTGCAATTTCACCTCCTTGATAACATCCATGTTATTTCCTACCAACAACATGTCATCAACATACAACACTACATAAATGAATTGATTACCAACCTGCTTGGAATATACACAATGATCAACTATGCTTCTTACAAATCCCAATCCAAGGATGTATGTGTCAAAATTTTGGTACCACATCCTAGGTGATTTCTTCAGACCATATAGTGAATTCTTTTTCTTACAAACCAACTCTTTATTTCCCTTCACTACAAAGATTTATGGCTGCTTCATTTAGATTTCTTCTTCCCGATCCCCATGTAGGAATGTTGTCTGCACATCCATATGTTCCACTTCAAGATCAAAAGAAACAACAATAGATAAAATAAATCTAATAGAAGTTAGCTTAGAAATAGGAGAAAAAATCTCACCAAAGTCAATTCCCTCTATCTGGGAATAACCTTTTGCTACTAACCGAGCTTTATATTTCTCCACTTTACCTTGTTCATTAAACTTCTTCTTAAACAACCATTTTCTACCAACAAATTTTCTTCCAGTTGGAAACTCAACTATATCCCATGCCTCATTCTTATCCAAGGCATCCATTTCTTCAACCATGGCCTTCTTCCAGAGTTTACTATCCTCTGAA
>ML846554.1:21649-35548 GCA_009831015.1 Picea engelmannii
ATCATCATCATCATCATCATCTTCAATGGATCATACGATTAGCTCCCTCCTAACCCTTGCTTCATGTAAGAGTGCAAATAATCGGCTCCCTTTGTCTGATAGAGTCCACACTTCCGTCTGCAACCTTATTGTCTTCTGCAATATATAATTGTCTTTCTTGTCTAATAGAGTCCACACTTCCATCTTGTTGTCTTCTACAAAAACGTCATAAGTCTTTTTCCAATTTCCTCTCGATTGTTGACTTCTTTCTGTCTTTGCTTCTACTGAGTTTCTTCATGATTGATTTAATAGCTTCCACATGAATTGTATCTCATATTTTCATGTGTATTATCTAATGATATCCATTTTCATATTGTTTGTTCTTCCAGGGATAGTTCTTCTTGGAACACATTAACTTTTTAAGAGATAGATATATAAGATATGTACAGAGATGACGCAAACAAGATATGTACAAAAAATAAGAAGAGTGTTGTTACCTTTTTAGAAGAAGAAGTCTCTTCCATCATGCTTAGTCTTCTTTGTAGGTTCATTTTCTTCGGCAATCGATGCTTCATGTTTCTCCTTCCTTTTCTTTAGCTCGAGACATTGATTCTTGTAGTGATCATACTTTTGACAGTTGAAGCATTGTACTTTTGAAATGTATTTCTCTTGATTTGGCTTCCTCCTTGAGCCACAATTCCTTTTTATCCTGAAGTTCTTGAATATTGTTGTGAAAGCTTGATCGTCGTACTTATTTTGGGGTTTCTCTCTTGCATTGATCCTTGATTCATCTTGATCACAACAAGTCCAAATTTATTCAAATGTCAAGTGCTCCTTCCTTGTGTTCATGCTTGCGGCAAATGCATCCCATGTCTTGGGAAGACCATTGAGTACTATGTTCACCAATTCCTTCTCTGAAGTGATCTCTTCAATAGCTTGTAGTTGATCTCTTAACTAGGAGATCCTTACAAAGTATGATGTTATTTTTTCGTCATCATCATTCATCTTCATGCCACTGAGTTCATTCTTTAGACTCATAACTTGTCCAATGTTTCTAACTGAGAAGAGATTTGTTAGGGCATCGTACATCTTCTCTGATGAGTCAAGATGGGAGATGTAGTGTATCAAGTGGTATTTTATAGAATCCACTATGATACTCATGGCATTGATATCAACATCCTTGAACTTCTCCATAGCTGCAACGTTCTGCAGTTCCTTCTCTTCTACTTCTTCAAACTCCGACTTCACGATCTTTCCTTTCACAATATCCAACACTTTATTCTTAGCAAGGATGAGGTCAATCCTTGTCTTCCATGCTCTGAAGTTAGAGGCTCCATATAACTTGTTCTCAGACTTCATAGAGTTAGACTTGGCTTGCTTGACTTGGTCAAACCCTAGATTTGACCAAAAATTCAAACTTCATGTCTTGGCTTGCTGAGAGTATCAGGAGATGCGTTGGGATAGAGCGCACTGATATACCTGGATATTAGGTCAATCCATTCACTTAAGGTTCCTCAACAAGAGGTTTAGGGTTTTTGCAACTACTCCTGCTAGTAACCCTAGTGACAGTGTCCTAGAAGCTGCTTCTGCTAGTAACCCTAGCGGTAGTTCCTCAACGAGCTCAATATCCTAGTGGCTATGTTTCCTTCCAATGTTTAGACTGAATGAAGGAGGTGTGGGCCCATAACCTGTTAGAATATAGAATATGGTGAGCTCATTTTGCCATTGACGATACCCTTGTCACCCAACCATAGGCCGAAGCCACCCTCCAAGCACCTTAACCTTGACTGATAATTAATCCGAAAGAAAACCCTAGGCTAGATAGCCAAATAATGTGTAGCGCATCTTCCTCCAAGGATAGCGCACCAACAATAGCTAATCATATAGTCCAAAACCTAGCCAAGAGATAGTCCAATCTCATACTGAAAACTAGCTACTGTTGCAACTGCAATTGTAGCTCTCCTCCACATGTGCACACCAAACTGGGAACTGCAATTCTGAGACGCTGTCAAATGAGAACTAGCGCCCTGTATTTATACTGGTTCTGCCATATTTTTTGGGGCCAACTTCTCCTTCTAGATATGTGTCTATTCAGTATATTATTATTATTTATGGCCGACTTCTTCTCTTGGAGGCTAATAACCGAATATAAATTATCTTCTTGAGCCGACAAGACTTTTAGGGTTATTAGCCAACTCATTAGGGTTTTCTCTTGCTCTCTGGAGTCTCCTATTTTCATCAGGTTCACACATGGAGGTAAATACCTCCTGAAGATACCATAATATTAACAGTTCCTTGGATGTATATTCTCTTGAGACATTCAACAACACCGAATCTTCCAGGCAGAGTCGGATAGTACTCCTTCCTCTTCTGTCCAACTTCTCCCAATATTCCTTCGACAAACTAGTAGGTGGTGCACTAGTAGTTTGTACACTAGTGGGTTCTATACCAATCGTATGTGTGCCAGTAGGTTGCGTACTAGTAGGCTGTGTAACGGGATCCACAACGATCCATTGTTCTTTGTCTACAAGAAGGTCCTCCATCTTCAACTTCCATAGCTCAAAGTTTTTACCATTGAACTTCTCTATCTCGATTCTAGAAGAACTTTCCATTCCTCTTTTTGCACTCAAATCACCACTGCAAAAGCTCCCACTAAACCCATGTTTATCACATACCCAAGATAAAATTGATCTATCAAGACCAAGGCAAACCCTCAACAACAAAGGCGTCCCTCTGAAGCCAAAAATGAGCTCTGATACCAAATGTAAGTTTTAAACCTGTGAAGTAAAGCAATGCATATAGATTCTTAATCAAAACATAATTTAATCAATGGCTCATACACATAGTACACAAAGATTTTATACCGAAAACCCTCAACCGGGAAAACCTTTCTTATATTCATTATCTTGAATTTCACCATTCACCATACAATATATACAATGTTTTTAGGTATTCCGTAGATACCAAAACCCTAATCCCTTAATCCGGATTAGTTTACAAAACTACTAAAAATAGCAAAAACTGCCCCCAAAATATTTTTGGGGTGCTGCCTCGAACGCTTCATGTAACTAGGGACACAAAGATAACTACTAGAGGGATCGTTAGACGTAGTTGTCATATCTGACGTGCCCACACACACACATGGAAAAAATATAACACATACCCAACAATTACCTGCCATCCCTCTAAGCATCACCTTTTTCCCACTCTCTTCATTGAAGGAAATCTCCATGGTTTTGTAGTTGGTGGTGATAGGTCCCAATGTACTAAGCCACTCAACTCCAAATATGATATTAGTATTCGGTAGATCCATCACATAAAATTATTGTGCCAAATCGTGCCTACCCAAAGTAAGTTTCATTCCTGGAATATACCTGTCACAAGGCATGGTGTGCCCCCCTGCTACCTCCACACTAAATCCCTCAAACTCCATTGTAGGTATTTGCCTTATTTTCATTAAGGATGAATCTATGAAGTTGTTTGAAGCTCCATGATCAATGAGTACTGAAACCTTTTGTCCCTAAAGAACTCCTATCATCTTGAAGGTATTGAATCTACATACCCCACTGATGGATTCTATTGTAACCTTCCTATCTGCTGCAAGGACGAAACCTATTTCTTCCCCTTCTTCATTCTCTGTAGGGTCCAATATAGGTGGGTTTGCTTAAATGTTATGGATATGGCCAAAATATTCTTCCTCCTCATCATAAAAGGTCACCTCAATATAATGGGCATTGCCCTTACCCATCCATTTGTGCCATGTGTTAGCACCATGATTTTCATAGATAAGGCTAACGGTTTGTTAGCAGTTTTCAAAGTCAAGCCTGTTAGCACTAATATTGTTTTTATGCTTGGCATCATCTAACATCTCCAAGGGTCGCTTTGAAAGGGAAGATTTATCATTTATTATTTACATTTCCATTTGCAACTGCACGCTACAAAATTACTTGTGCGCTGCAAAATTCACTGCGCGATACAAACTTTTCTATGCGTCATGCAAAGAATGTTGTCGCGCAAAGGACGTTATCACGCAAAGGATGTTGTCGTGTAGAGAATGTTTTCGCACAAAGGATGTTCTCGCGTAGAGGATGTTGTCGTGCAAAGAATGTTGTCATGCATAAGATGTCGTCGTGCAGAGGATGTTGTTGCGCAAAATATGTCGTCACGCTGAGGATGTCATTCCGTAAACGATGTTGTCGCATAGAAGATGTCGTCGTGTAGAAGATGTCGTTGCATAGAAGATGTCATCACACAGAGGATGTTGTTGTGCATAGGTTGTTGTCTCGTAGAAGATGTTGTCACACATAGGATGTTGTCGCTAAGAGGATGTTTTTGCGTAGAGGATGTTGTTTCACAAAGAATGTTGTCACACAGAGAATGTTTTCATGCATAGAATGTTGTCGCACATAGGATGTTGTCGTGCTGCACAAATGACTGGTTTAGTGGTCAACTGCAAGATCACTTTCTGATAAACTGGAGAGGAATTTTGAAAATCCCCAAGAGGTTTTTGTTGAGGAAAAACCAAATAATAAAAACCTCTCTCAGATTTGAAAACCATTTCATATTTTGGGATATTTGAAGGAATATTTGAGCCCTATTTTTCAGTTTTCATGATTTTCTGTCCAAGACATATTTTTGCGACACGTATTTTGGCCAAATCGAGACTAATTTCAAGAAATAAAGAGAGGTTTTTCTTTATAACGAGATTAAATACAAAAATTTCTCTCATTTTTGAAAATCATTTTTTATACGTGATATATGATGTCATCTTTAATGCCTATTTTCCCAGTTTGTTGTGCAATCCGCTATGTTTTTTGTTGTAGGTTACTGTTGCGTAGAAAACTTGTTGTGCAGGGGTGACAGAGTGTCCAACAATCAAAATGATGACTTATCACAACTGTATGGTTGAATTTTGATCATGATCAATGATTGTAAATAATATTTTGGTTACGATTATTATTTGGCAAAGTTGGGTTTTCTATTTTTAGTAAATCCGTTGAAGTTATTGTTCTCTTTCAAAGAAATCAGATCCATGATTCTAGGAGAGGGGAGTTCGACCCTAGCAGCCAAGGGTGACATTATTTTTCTATATATGGGGATCGTTTTCATGTAAAAGGGGTTGGTTAGCAAAATAGTGTAGACAGTGACTATTGAATGTAGTTTTTGAATTTGATTGAAACTTAATGCAAAGGTCCTAAAGATTTGATGAAAAGTTTCTAATTGTAGCAGTTTGATGTATTGTACTCTCTCTTTGCGTACATGATTTCTTTCTTTCTTTATATTCATATCTATATTTTATCTAAATCAGAATGTGATTTTGAATCTAGAATTCATCGCACAGTGCTCTAGATTCAGGTCATTTAGATGACTGTGTTTCTTCTAAGCGAACTTCAAATTCATACCCAATGGTGCTCCAAGTTGCTTCATGTGTTTTTCTCTCGCCAATACAACGATTTTTAACTGAAATATTGTTGTTTACTTAGCCTTTATCCTCTCAAGCTCAGTCACTAAGTCATTCATTCTATCGTTTTCTTAAATTGACTCCATAGCCCAAGGTATTGCTTTCTTTGGACAATAGAACCAGAAATATTGTATGAAAGTGTTAAATCTAGCTGACAGTTTAAAGCCATACCCTGTATAGAGACGAAGTCTCAGAGAAATCCCTATCCAGGTTGGAAAGGCTAGTTTTCGGCCTCAAAGTTGATTTGTAAGCTGCCTCTGTCATTCGTTTCCTCAGCCGAATGGATTTTACATAGCCCTAACATTCCAAAATTATTGCTAAGGAACAAAGGTGAAATATTCCTTGGGAGAAATTTTTTTTTTTAGATCTGAGTACTGATGTTGAAAAATTTTCAGACACAAAAAGTTTGTACATCATTCACCTGGCGACTCCATTTTCAAGAATCTAGAATTCAAAAATTTCATGGCGACTCCACTATCCAAAGACTCAGTAGCCTGAAAATTTTATTGGCAACTCCAATCAAACTTCAAATATGGTTCAGAGACTCCACTGGAGGACGAGATCCATTGACAGAGCTATGCAAGGATATCATGGGAGAAAAAAAGTACCTAAAGTTGAGTTTTTTCCAAGACATAATATTTTTTGTTACTAAGTACTTTTTGTCCTTTCCTGAACATGCTAAATTTTTTTTTCTTTACATGTTGCATTCAAATGAAGATCATGAGAATCTTGAAATTGTATATTCTCCTCCTAAATTTGTACATATATCTCCTCAGTTTATCACTGATTTTGATCAAAATCTTCCATCTGAGCCATGTGATGACCATATCCAAGTTGATGACCCTCATGAAACCAAGGTTGATGTCCCACCTCTTGTACTTTATCCAACACCCTCCAAGATTCAGCATAGATATAGTCCTTTAAAATGACCTCACATCCTTCATGACGTTCTTCCATAGCACTATAAGTATCTACCTATGTTTGATGGAGAACCTAATGTCATCACAACTAAAAAACAAATCGAAGATTTTGAACATTTTGTATATTTGTTTGAGATTGATTACGATGATGTTTGTATGAGGGCCTTCTCTCAATCCTTGAAAGGGGATACCAAATATTGGTTTAAACATTTACATCTAGAGACAATTAGCTCATGAGAGGACTTGAATAATGTATTTTTGAAGTTTTGGGGCAAGGAGAAATATTTGGATCTACAACTTACATAGTTCTATGCCTTGAGAAGGAAGAGAAATAAAACTATTTCTACATTCAGTAGAAGGTTTTCCGATATTTATTACAATTTTCCCAAAGAAATTAAACCCATTGAAGCTGCTGCCATGCTCCATTATGCAACAAATTTTCATCCATATTTGTCTTTCCTCGTGATGGAAAGAAGACCTAAGTCCTTCCAGAAAATGTTTAATGATGATCAGGAGATTCAACACAATATCCAAGCATGTAAACATATTCAAAATCAGGAGTTGGATGCCAAAGAACATGACAATGAATATGAACATATAACAATTGATTTGAATCTTGAGCAGAGAGTTAATAATATCATATGCCCTCTTGAAGTTTTAAATGCTAATGATTTTGCAAAGGATTATATTCCACTTATTGAAAGAGAAGGTGCTAATTTAGTTTCTGATCCATCCCATGATAAGCATGGGGATGATGGTTTTATGTATTCATTTGTAGACAGTCAAGAAAATGAATTTGCAAATCAGTTTGTTGAAGACCAGATTGATGTTCCAATCCTTTCCTTGTTAGATGACATTGAAGATGTTGTTGATTTTCCTATATATGATGAATATGATGATGATTATGATGTTGACTTCCTAGAACAACCAGTTGCATGTTCTCTATCAAAAAATGTACATTTTTAGCAGTGTAATGAGAGCAATCAACCTACATATCACAGTTACAAAGAGGAAAGTGTTGAATCAGCTGAACGAAATTCTTTACCTTTATACTTTTCTTCATTTAAATTGTTGAAAGAAAATTCTAATATCATCACTAAAGCAAATGAATGTGTGTTGATGCCAAATCACACTGACTCACTGGAACAAATTGACAAGAAATTGCAACAATCTTCTCATGTGTTTGATGACCCTGTTACTTTCTATGTAGAAGGTCTTGTCAAGTCAAAATTGCAGCCATTGGCCGAAGATGAATATGAAAATGAGTATGTTTAACAATCCAAAGAAATTTAAAAATGTGCATATGACAGCAGTGAAGAAAATGGAGAAGGTGTTGGCCCTTGACCAAGTTTTGAGGAACACTTGGTCATATTTGACCGTTTTTGGACATCGACACCCTGTCAAAGATGGAGCACCAGGCGAAGCAGAGATCACGAGATCTCGGCCCACTTTTGGGGCCCTATTAGGATTTTGGGTTAATGTAATGGGAAAGGGATGTCGGCCCATGGGTTTACCCATGTTTTAGGCCTATGTTGTAAAGTATAAATAAGTAGCTAGGCAATGTAAGAAGTGTTGATGGCTTAGTGCTAGTAATTAGATCTATGTGATCGAATGTAAATTTTTTGTGCATGATTGTAAGAGGCTTGCAGAACTAAGTGAAAGTGATGTAAGTGTTGAGTGCATGGACTATAAGGAGGCTCTGTGCTAGATCTACTTGGGGAAGGAGGATCTGGCGAGGTGTGCACAGATCTCCTGTCCTATGCGGAGTATAGTTAAGCTCTGTGTTATAATAAGATTGACCAAAGCTAATAAAGAAGAAGAAGATTTTGTGAATGTAGCCCCAAGGTGGGGGTGAACCATGTAAATCTGTGTGTCATGCTTTGTGTTATTTCTTCCTTGTGTTTTTACTATCTTGCTAAGTGTTATGCCATGACTAGATAGATTTGCTTATGCTTTGTGATTCACTAGATGTATATGAATAATATACTTGATGTGTATGAGGATGCTTAGTGCTAATATATAACATCTAATATTTTTTGTTGTTGCTAAGCATTGAAATATATTATATGTGAGCAAGTACTGTGATGTTCTGTCTTATCTGCGAATTACAATAAGGGTGAATAAGTGATGAATGAATGATGTTAAGTGCTCTGTAAAGGATATAATCACATATCTGTGTCCCAAATAAGGTTGCAGACACATGAGTCTTGCAACCAACCCTGCCTCTACCTCAGGTGAGACTTCATCTGCTTCGCAGGTGTTGCCAAAAGGGCTGGTAGATAGGGCTTTGTTGGTGTTCTCTTGAGCATTGAACCCTGGGTCTTCCCCTGTGCCAACAAATGGTTCTGTTGCCAGGACATGAAGCTGTGATTGTTGGGAACTGAGGAAGAATATTTTTTTTGCAAAAGGAAGCTCTGTGCGTATATTTGTTTCCCTAGGGCACACATTTTTACTCGACCTATTAAGCTTTGTGCCAGGAATAAGGTTAGATCTAAAAAAAGGAAGATCAAATCCGAAGAAAAGAAGTGAGATCTGAATGCTCTATGCCAGGAAAAATAAAAGTGGAAATTTATGAAAGAAAGAAGTTAGGTCTGCAGAAAAGAGTTAATATATGTAATCTTTGTGCTCTAATAAAGGTAAGAATAGTCAAAATCTTTTAGATCTGAAAGCTTTGTGCTCTGTAGAAGTAGGATAAGTGAAGTTTTTTATTTCTAAAGCATGGATCTAGGTATGCTTGATAGATTATGTCCTAGCTTCAAAACTAGGGCATTAATAGATGAAAGAAAGTTTGATATGAATAGATTTGATAAGTATAATGATAGATATGCTATACCTATGCATAGAAAGAACGTATGGACTAACAAGTGGATGCAAGATCCTAGAAAGAGTTTTGTGCAGGCTAGTTACCATGATCCTAGTGCACAGTACAAAAGAAGTTGGGGAACATTTAAACGAAAGAGAGGGTTAACCCTCTGTTACAGTTACAGAAGATCGGGACATATTTCTAAGGAATTCCCTGGTGGAAGACCTAGTTGTCTCGATTGCAAATATTTGGACCATGAAGTGTTGGATTTCCCTAGAGTGATTGCTAATATTGAAAGAATGAATCTGAATGAAGAAAACCCTAATATAGATCTAGAAATAGTAGAAACTCAGAAGGAATCAGAAAAGATATTGCTATAGATGAAAGACACCTTAAATGATCACTAACATGTTAGGATATCAGATATCTTCAAAGAAAAGGAGCAAGTCAAAGCAAGAATAAGGGACTTCGACATTGACTATATTCTTGATGAAGAAACACAAGTGAACAATATGCTAGAAATAACTTGGGAAGCTATAGGAAAACCTGCCATGATCCCTTCCCTACGAGGGACAAGTTTATTCAGAGGAAAGTTAGTAAACCTATGTGGAAGGCTCACCCAGATACCTATGATTGTCAATGGAACTTCGACAGAGGAAGACTTTGATATTATTAAATTTGTTGAAGACAACGCCCTGTTTACCATGGTCATAGGAAAACCTTGGATTGATAGAGAACAATCCAAACAAAAACAGGAAGAATAAGTTTTGGAACAGAAGAAGCAAGAGTTAAAAGAATTTATGACCAGAAGGATCACACACTTGATTGAATAACAAAAGAGAAGATCACAGATGTTTAATACCATCAACTCCGATGTCGAGGCTAAGAGAACACTCAAGGATCCGTAGAAGATTGAGTTACCTATTTTTGATACATAAGAAGTATTATCCAGGAACCCTAGGAAATACTTTCAAGAACGCGACGTAACTAAGACCACATAAGATAAGCATCAGAATGGTAAAAGCATTATTGAGACGAAGCTCACTGGGAAGAAGGCTAGAAAGTTAAGAAAGAAAAGGGTTAATACTATAAGGTTACAAGAGGTTCTAGATGATACTTCTCAGACATAAAAATTGCAGAAATGGAACTTCGTCAAGATATAAGAAAAATGACATAGAGTACTTCACCATGATGAAGCAATATAGCCGTTGGGGCCAATATATCCGTTCGACTTCCGCTCTGAACGGGTAGAAAAGAAATAAAGGTTCACCATCCGACCGTTGAAAAGTGCCATAACGGGTCGAGCAAGAGTTAATGAAGGATCATAACCATTGCCAGTAGACCATTACTAAGTTTCCCTACTTAGTCCATCGTGCCACGCACTGAGAATAATTTTTTCTAAGTGAGAATTTGAGCACAAAACCTGAGATTAACTCACCCTGAGATCATTACCTTGTTCCCATACTATTCACTACAGTCTTGGAATTCCTCTCGCACCCGAGATAGTTGACCCAAGATTGTATGTAGAATGAGCTCAGCGCTACTGAGAAAATCGTTGAAGAAGTTTTAATTGACTTAATGACTGAGAGAGTCATGTCAGAGAGAGGAATGTCTACAGGTTTACAGGTATCGTCCTGGGGAGCCTTGCCAACTTCCCCCTCCACTGCTCAAGCAGGACCATCCCGACTACCTTCGGAAAGACGATCTAAGCTCGAAAATGACTTCGCCACTATGAGGATGATCCCAAGTATCTTTCCTAAGTATATCCCACCACTAAGTGGCACAGTGAATCGAGACACTGTACCCAGAGACTTTGACTATGCTGTGGTCATTGCGTACCTCCTGAAAGGGTTGCGTGTAGTTCATGTTGACTAGGATAAGCTCACAATGCTGAAATTTAGTGATTTTAACCTTGGAGATCGCAAGGTTTACTATGTTATATCCCCTCACAAGTACTTAACTATCACAAAAGGAAGGAACCCAAAGATTTTCCCTCAGCAATGGACCCATAACCTCATGCAATCAACCCTCCTCAATGTAATGAAGATTCCTCATTTCAGGAGGCATCAGGAAGTGAATGCATGCGTCATATTGTTGTTTTCCTTCTACCACAGAGGATACTTATGGTTGGACCGCCGCATCACTGTGGATCCAATTCTGATCAATCAGATCATAGGACTAAGTATGTAGGGCCCTGACCCACACGAGTTTTACCCTAGAAAGACCGTAGATTGCGCTCTCGCCCAAAAAATAAAATACACATATGGAGATGTAGAGAAGGGAATGCGAGGTTACAAGGTATCCTCCATTGAGAATGCATCAGTGCACCTCGGTTTCTAGCTGATCGCAGGGAAGTTAGTCCGCAAGAACAAACCTACACAGGTGACTATATTTGTAGTTGACCTCACAGGGAAGTGCGCGGAGGGAATACAAATGAATTGGGTAAAGTACCTTGTAAATCAGCTAGAGATTGACTTCATAAACGTGAAATACCAAGGGTATGACTTCCACTTTAGTTGGTTTCTCATATTTATCGCTTTGATCACTTGGGAGCTACCAGAAGGTGCCACTTTTCTAGAGATCGAACCCTTCAAATCACTGGCCGTGAATTTATATACACTGTGGTACTCCAATGACATGAACAAGTAGTGTTATTCCAATGTCATCTTTCATTCTTATTACAACCAATTAAACAATAAAATCTAGTCTACACCATGCCTCACACCAAAAACACTTCATAGTTTTAGACCTTTGATCAAATTCAGCATAGACCGCCACTTCACCTATATCATAGTGTGCATTGATGAGCAAAAACAACAACTCCATTCATACTATAAGTTGACAAAAGAAGACTTGGAGTAGATTACCAAGGAATGGTTGGCGGACCTCCTTGTTCCAATGGACCCCACAGAGATGTCTGACGTGGATATCCCTGAAGCCATGCCGGATACACCTGGACCGCGCAAGACTAAGAAGGATGTGGAATTTCAAGATATCCATAGCACATCCATGAATACTACTTCAATCTCACCTGCGAAGGAAGGTGATGGGGAAGAACTAGGTGGCACAGAAGTTGAAAAAAGCAAAGGCAAGGTTACTCCTCCTCTCCCCGAGGTTACTCCGCATGGAGAGGAGGAGGATCCCTCTGTGAAAAGGAATATTAACCCACCAAATCCATCGTCTCAAAAGAAAACTAAGGCCACCCAGACTACGTTCAAGACTACCCTTACACAGGACAACTTTGACTTCTTGATCGCTCTGCTAAATGATGCTTCACTAGAGATCGCAGAAAAGCAAGAAGTGAAGTAGGAGGAGGTATTCAACCAAATCAAGGGTGAAATTCAAGAAGTGTAGCAAGTACTCTAGTCCAACAAAGAATTTTCTACGACACCCTTGATAATTGAAACAACAGGAACAACTGATTAGCCCACCCAATTACACCAAATCGTTGAGAAAGTCAAAGCTCACCTTTGACGAGCTCAAGAAGACATAGCGCAAGCCACCCAGGCTTTGACACAAGTAAAGAGCACACATATAGTACAATAGAGGAAGGTATAATAGGAAAAGCTTGCCCTGGAAGAAAAGTGGGAGGAGGAAAAAGCACAGTTACAGTAGAACAAGTACCAGTTGCTAGTAGAGAAACTTGAAGTACAGGAAAGAGTTCATAGAGAAATTCACTTTGTGAAAGTCATTGAAGTGAAAATTGAAGAACGTGTCCCACAACAAGTGGCACAACTTGAAGAACTAATCCAACAACTTCAGCAACACATCGTAGATCTAGAACTTCGTACCGTGCCCGAGACTCCATAAGAAGTAGGAGACCTAAGGGAGGAAATTGCCCGTAGCGCAGTTGGCTGATTAAAAACCTTGGCTTTGGAATGTAAGAAGTTGAGCACTAGAAGCACCCTGACTTATGAGAACCTTACAGAGAACCAAGAATTGCATACATTAGAAGCACAACTCCAAGAAGAAAATCAACATGTAGATACGGTACAAGTGTAGCTAAAGGCCTTGACCTTAGTTGAAAGAATGAAGCGATTTCCAGAACAATGCACTGCCCAACAACAGGTACACATGCTGCAAAGTAAAGTGATGGAAGTCTCTCAACGACTTCAACCACTCCAAGAGAAAGCATGCCAAATGTTCACTGAAGTTGAGAGCCAGGCAACCGAGCTTGAATAGGTTTTCATCACTACAAAACAACGCATGGAAGGACCAGTAAACGATGCAGTGATCCAAGAGTTCACTGAGAAAGAGTTTGGCGCACTGCAACAGGTAAAAGTAGCTTGGCCGAAGTGTGAGAAATTTGAAGCAGAGCTGATCAAACCAGAGTGACTCGGGACGAGTCACAAGTGAGTGTTGGGGGCCTGTTGGCCCTTGACCAAGTTTTGAGGAACACTTGATCATATTTGACCATTTTTGGACATCGACACCCTATCATAGATGGAGCGCCAAGCGAAGCAGAGATCACGATATCTCGGCCTACTTTTGGGGCCCTTTTAGGGTTTTGGGTTAATGTAATGGGAAAGGGATGTTTCCCCATGGGTTTACCCATGTTTTAGGCCTATGTTGTAAAGTATAAATAAGTAGCTAGGAAATGTAAGAAGTGTCGATGGCTTAGTGCTAGTAATTAGATCTATGTGATCGAATGTAAATGTTTTGTGCATGATTGTAAGAGTCTTGCAGAGATGAGTGCAAGTGTTGTAAGTGTTGAGTGCATGGACTGTAAGGAGGCT
>ML846555.1:0-17713 GCA_009831015.1 Picea engelmannii
GAGAGAGCTGACGACATTTCCCAACAATTGTTCAACATTTGATTCAAGTGAAATTGAATCCCACAACCGCTACCTTTGTAGAGATCCTAGGTTTGGCAACTAGGCTACCTCCTTCAAGTGCGGGTAGGGGACTCTTAGCCTCAAAAAGTGATTATGGGCAAGGAGACCTCACAAGAGATAGGTGGCTCAAGAAGGCTTGCAGGACACTGGACGTAAGCCTTTGCCCCTTCACGAGTATCTCCCTATGTAGGCTTGACACACTTGAAATGAAGCATTTAAGCACCCTAAAAAGTCAACGTCTAAGTTTCAAATGAAAAGTGATAAAGGGGGGTTATTTGGATGCCTACCCCCAGGATCCTAACCTGTACTAAAATGTTTTTTTTTGTGATCTCACAGTGGAGGATCTTAGAGGGTTTCCTTAGAGTTGATTTTAAAAGTTTAGGACTAGGGTCGCGAACTAGTTCGTTTACTTAAGGGTGTGATAAAGGATTTGTTAGAGCTCCTCAATTTTTTTGATTCTCCTATATCGCTTTTGGGCGCATGGGGAGGAGCGTACTAAAAAGAGGTGGACTTCGAAATCCTTAGTGTGTGAGTGAAAGAGGGTGCAAAATATGAGGTGTGCAAATATTTATAAGTAGAATTGGAGCATGTGGATGTCATGGGGTCCATTACTTCCTCTTAATTAAACTCTAAATGTGATTTTTGCAACCTTGTGGAATTTTAAAACTAGTCCTAGATTGTCAATATATGGACATTTGGGGTCCTTTCAAATCCAAGTTTAACTCCCTAAGTGTTTTTGTATTTGCAACTACTATGAAAAACTTTCCTAGATTGTAAAAAAAGATGGGGACAATGGTGGTCCTTTCAATGCTTTAAACTCCCTAGTTTTGAATTGCAAACAAAAAAACAAGATGTGCATATGTATGGGTGCTTTTACTCCACCTAGTTATTTGTATGTGTTGGATTGAAAAACTTGAAAGAGAACCCCAAAGTAAAGATGTGCACACTTGGGGGTGCTTACTTCCAAACTTAGCTTAATCCCTATGTGTTTGTTAAAATGAGTTGGATGGGAGATGGAGAAATATGTTAAGCCTTTTATGATCTACCAAGATCACTCAAAGAGTGCAAGTTAAAGAGCATAATAAGGCAAAAATATAAGCTCCTAGTCTGAAAAAAATAAGGTGATTAATGAAACCAAAATCAAACTAAAAAGATCGTGTGCTAAAGAAGCCATCCATGTGGTAAGGAAAAAAAAAATATGGTTCTTTTTACCTCCCTTACCATTCTAGTTTGACTATCTTTTATGCAAGAATGAACTCAAAAGTGGATCTTTGAGGCTTACAAAGTGCATAACAATAAATCACATCACTTGACTTTTAGACATAAATTAAAAAACCCCAAAAAATGATGAAAAAGGAGATTTGCATGGATTTAGGCCCAACAGTTGTGTGAGTCACACAATTTGTGCAAGGCGATTTGCATGGGTTTTGGTCAAATAGACATGCAACTACCTGTGTGTGAAATAAATGAGTTCCACTCCAAAAAACACTAAAAAGCTGGTTTGAATCCTTGGGTAGGTCAGTTTTGCATTCTGCAAAACAAGTTAAATGAGAAAAAGATCTCCATCATCCTAGGATAAGAGAACTATGAGTTAGAAACTGAGTGTGAGTCAACAATATGTTTGGTTGTTTGAGTCACTTGGGTGAGCAAAATCAACCTTTTCTGTAGTTAGTTTGAAAGTTATACAACAAGTAAGTGGTTAGAATTAGTCCATACACATGAATACCATTGCAAACACATATTAAAAGGGAAAGAAATAGATAGAAAGCATGGAAATTACATCAACGATAACAATGGAAGCAATGATGATCATATACCAATGAAAAAGCTTTGTTGTTACACCCTAGAGGATTGGTGACTGTAAGTGGGCTCTCCCTTCCTCCTTGGGAGGGTTCTTTTGTGTTCCTTGAAGCTTCTCTCCTCTCTCTCTTAGCAAAGAAGCATGTAATAACTCTTCGAAGGAAAGAGATCAATACACTAGCTATGGGCTATGAGTGTACAAAATGATGGCTTGAGAATGTGGTTCTCAAGGATAATTCAAACATCATAACCTTGCATAAACTTCACTTGTTTGAATGCTACTACGTGGCTTCTATTTATAACCAATCTTCAAGCTCCATTAAAGCTAGCTCTAAGTGTGAATGGTGCAACTTGGGATGTGGTTCCCTATGCATTGAAGAGACATGAAGCCACTAAAATACTAGCTTTCAATGGGTGCGAAGCTCGAGGATACTTGGTACCTCAGCCTTGGAGTACCCTTGATGGGAGTTTTAGCATTAATTACGTCGAATGTGGTTGAGATTTCACTTTGGCCTGATTTGTGTGGCTTTTGAATGAACAACCATGCAGGCCCGGGCAGATCATGCAAATTACACACAAATGCATTAAAAACCCACTTTATATAGTTTTTTATATAGTTTCAGTGCTCTGTTGAGGATGGTATATTATTGCCATAGAATAACACTTTGTTATGTTGTACTAATGACTCTTTCAATGATCACCTATATATCTATTTGAGTGATTTTTAGGTGATAACAAAGAGGAGTAGTCTTCCTACTGTAATCATTTTTTTTCAATAGGCAATCCCACATTTTGTACCATTATAGGTTGTGTACCTTTTGTACCATTTCAACCCTACATGTGAATGCAAATGATGTGATCATGATTTTGCATGATTTATGTACATGCATATTTTATTGTTTTTAACATGACAAATGAAAATCTAAGATTTCATTTGCTAATGAATCAGTAAGCTCATGGAATCTCCTAGGCACATGAATATATGTAATAAATTCAAAATGTCACTCAAGGAGTCTCACCCATAGGAACTTCCATAGAAGTGTAGAATCATGAATGTGGTATACATTGTTCAACTGAGACATAGCCAATTGTGAATGCAAGTGGACAATCAAATGTTATACACCAAGTGTAATTGCTTCAATTAACAATTCTATAAATGTGGTATATTCAACAACATTATTGGTCACATAACCAATATATACTCCTCCTAACTTCAACAATTGAGTAGTGAGTGAATAAATTACCCACACCACAAAAGTAAGGTTCAATGTGCATCTATTGGCACCATCCAAAATCTTACATATATGGGAAATTCAACAACATCTACCAACCAAGCACAAAACATGAGAAGGATGAGCCAAAAAATAAAATTAAACAAAAGCAAAGCACAAAACTATAATACAACATATACAAGGGTATCACAAATATTGCTATCTATGCATAACACCTCTTCAAATAAGCTCGTTGCAAGGCTCGTTAAGATGGGTCCCTTGATAATCTACCAACTCATAGGCTCCTTTTTGCAAGATGCATCTCACAATGTAAAACCCATGCCACAACAACTCAAACTTACTTTCCCCTAAAGTATATTTATCCTAGTCATAAGCCAGAACCAAGTCTCCTTTAGAAAATATCTGAGGATGGACACTCTTAGCATACTAAGCTTTGAACTAGGGACCTCACTCATCATGTCATCATCTCAATGATGTTCACTGAGGCACTCTAGGTAAACAAGGCGCTCCTCTTAGGCTTAGGTACAAGGTAAGAGCTCAACAACTAGCTTCAAAGAAGGATCTCACATTCAATCAACAAGACTTCCTCTATGTCATGTACGAGTTGAAATAAGGCAAAACCCATGGTAGCATTAACAACGATTTGGTATGCCTAAAGAGCAAAGAAGAGCATTAAGTGCCAATTCAATTTATTACTATTAATTGTCCTCTAAAGCATAGTATTCAAGACCTTGTTAAGAACCTCTACTTAAACATTGACCTAAGGATAGCATGGCACTTAGTGCTCTTGAAAAAAGCTCAACTAAGTTGATAATTCCATTATCATATTATTTTGAAAATGTAATCCATGATCAATAATAATCTTCCCAAGTAGCACAAATCTAGCAATAACATGATTAAATATGAAGAGGGTTGTCATCTTACCATCATTAACAAAGATAAACATTACTTCCACCCACTTAGTGAAATAGTCCACACCCACAATAATATATTTATGCCCATCCACAAAAGGATGAAGACACTCCATAAAATCAACCCCCCATTTTGCAAAGGGGCCTATGATGATGAAAGAATGCAACAAAGTGGGATGAGCATGCATCTTCTTAATAAATACTTGGCAATGATGGCATTTCTTGTTGGCCTAGATGCAATCCTTGAAAATCAAATACCATAAATAGCTTACATGTGGAATCTTATGGGTCATTTCCATCCCAAATAGATGATCATTGCCATCCCAAATAGATGATTGCCATGTGCTCCACTATGGCAATAATTTAGAACTCTCTCAACCTCCTCATGGGTCATACATCGATGCAAGATCAAGCCTACCCCTCAACAATATAATGTGTCATCGATGATTAGGTAGTTTTGAGTTTGATAGTGAATACGTCGATGCCCATAGTGACATAAGTGAAAGAAAAACTTATGGGTTTGAAGATACATGAGTATATCTCCATAACAAGGGTCTGAACTAGCATCGAGGAATATATGCTCATTCATAAAGACTTGTTAACCAGTTAACTCCAACATTGACTCGACAAACACTAAGGACTTTTTAGATTTAGATGAAACAAATTCCTAGTCAAACTCTTACAAAATGACAATCCATTTGGCATACTTTCTCGTAATTATTCTTTGAGTAAAGCTATGATACATGGGATTATAATCTATGATTAAAGTCATATTCTAAGAAGTATATAATGTCGAAGCCTTTGGACAACATGCATGGGTTTCAATGCTAACTTCTCATTATGATCGTACCTCAATTCATGTCTGGCAAGCCCCTTGCTAAGATAGTATATCACATGCTCCTAGCACAAGCTGTCTTCATGAGTCAATACCATAATGATGGTTGATTTAGACACAATGAGACGTGAAAGGAAACCCCTACTATAATATGGAGTACTTGGTGGTGGGGCCGACACAAGAGATTTTTCCATATGGATTACACAAAACACAAGCACATGGTCTGAACCAACTATTCAAGCACAATGATATTTGTGCTATATATACCAACCAATGAACAAGGCAAATCGTTTAGAGGTGATTGGGCATGGGATCACTATTATTAATCAAAGACAAAACACAATACATGTAATGGGAAGTGCACATGGTCTCCCAACAATTCAATCAATGGCTAGTGAAATAATGCAACACATATTTCCAACAACATATTTAGAAACTTGCTATGGGAATGACAACACTAGCCAACACCTTTATTTCTATAACCATAGATTTTGTTTGGCTTTTAGATGAGTGGTATGGAGCAACCCATCCATTGTGGTCATCATAAAGATTTGAGGTAGAGAGAGTACACAACATTTTTCATTTATGTAGATTGGTATATACACATAAATTCACCAATTGAAGCAAGTACCCAACATTTAGAAAACCACACAATAATTAAACACACAATAGGCACAGAGATTACCCTGGAGAAAACCCGAAGGAAAAACTATAGCATTGGATGGTTTGCTGAATCCTTATTTCTCGACGATTATAGAATTACGATGGGTTTTGGCTCTCCAGAGCATTACAAATTACAAACTCAAAAAATATCTTAGCATCATCGTTCTTATTTTAAAGGATCCCTTCTCTGATGGTCTGAATAAGTTTATAGGAAGAACTAGCTTGTTGGGAGCAATGGGAAGGCCAAGCATCCCCAACCCTTCAACTTCCAAACTCTGGTGTTCTTCCTCTCCTTTGTCCTTTTGCTAGCTTCCATTGCTTTATTTGTCTTCTTTTCTTTAATTTTTAATTCTTTTGTGCTTTCATTGGCAATGCGTCACTTTGGAGATGAGCAATAGTGGATTAAACAAGCATGGGGCCCTTCATAATGTCAACTGCATCCTCCAACCTCATCATCAACTTTGTAGCCTTGAGCTTCACTTCCATAGCCAATCTTATAACTTTGTTGAGTGTTTTTCTTTTGAGTTGAGCCATTAAACCATTCAATATTTGTCATAGATCCATTTTCAATCATGCAATGTGCAACATGTATGTCTTTATAATTGCATCGTCATGTAAGGATGTCCCACACAAGTTAGCGGATCTATTGGATCTTGTGAATAAAATGTTTTATTTTATCAAGTTCATTGGCTTGTTGTGAGATTCGTGGTATCAAAGGTGTTTAAAACGCAATAGTTAAATATGCCGAAGGTTGAAAACTGGATAAGTTCAAAATGGAGTGTGCCTTGCAAAAGTGTGGAGAGCCATGATATAAGTATGTTAGATGAAAGGTAGGTTCTTATTCCATGTGAAAGGATGTGTATGTGTACTCCATGTATAGGGATATGCATGTGTAGAAGATAAACAAGGGTTCAATTAACAACTTTAGTTCGATTGTTTGTGTCACGGTGAAATGCATGTTGCATCAGAGTGAAATGCAGTTAACAACTTTCGTTTGATTGTTTATATCACGGTGAAATGCAATGTTTTTATCGATGATGAAATGCAACAAACCTATTAAGTTGTATCTCAAGCATGGATTAGAGACATTTCCATAAATGGCTTTAGATACATTTTCTAAATGAAATGAATTTTGGGTTTCTACCAAACACAATGGATAAGAGATAGACTGTACAAGAAATTCACGGTGAATGACTCCCATAGTTGAGACAAAGTTGGTGAATGTGTGTACATACCTAATATGTGATTCATCATCTTTGCAACGTTGCAAAGAATGCATGACTTTTTTCCAGAAGAAAATTAACACATTATATTAGTAATATAGTTTTTACATTGCCATGACAAATGAAAACAAAGGGACTAGTTCTTCTGGGGATACAAGGCCCACCTCAAACAATAAAAAAGGCTCATCAATACTGTCCTACGTGATGAGAAAACTGATACTCGAGTACAATGAAAACATCATGCTGGAACTAGAAAATAACACAAAGATTTATGAATGCTAGTCCCAAACATACAAACCAAATGACTTCATATGTGCTTCGACATATTAGTGCATAAATGCTTAATACAAATGTGTCTTTAACATTGAAAAAATATTTTAATGTTGAAATACCCCACAATTTTGGAATAATGTGCTTCCCACATTGGATGTTGGGGAAATTCTCTTTCATAAATGTAGAGATGTTATAAAAAATTTCATTGATTGTAAAGTGATAATCCTCAAGTTGTTTTCCATGAAAGTGGTAAGTGTCGATTTGTTGAAAGTCCTAATCTACGAGGGAATGGTAAACCCAACTATTAGAGTCACTGCCTCAATGGTTAAAGTGCGAATGGAAGTCACTTAATCAATCCGCAACCTTGTTTTTTTAATCCCTCTCTTGTGAGATCACAATGTAATCAATGCATCCCCTCAACCATTTAAAGTTGCTAGGTTCAAATCTAACACAAAATCTTGTCTCCGTTGTTATGGTGTTAACTTGAAACCCTAGCCCATCGTTAAAACCCTACGGCTCATGTCGGTATTTTCTTTGCTACGGGTACTTTTGTTACAGCGAGGGCAAGGCTAAGGATTTTGGGCAAACATGGGTAAGAAAATGAATGCAATTGGCATGGCATTTGTACACTATTTCTGTAATCTAATGGCGTGACATGTGATGGCAGCCAGGATTAAGGTTCACGAGCTGCGGATCAAGAGCAAAGCAGAGCTCCTGAATCAACTTACGGAGCTAAAGGCGGAGCTTGCTCTGCTAAGGGTTGCCAAAGTCACAGGAGGAGCCCCTAACAAGCTTTCTAAAATGTGGGTTTTCGCTTCTTTCCATCATCAAAACCACGGACGTCTGCTTTGCGTTTTATATTTCTGATTGTTTTGATCTGATATATGTTGCAGCAAGGTGGTGAGATTATCAGTTGCACAGGTGTTGACAGTAATATCTCAAAATCAGAAAACAGCGTTGAGGGAAGCCTACAAAAAGAAGAAGTATTTGCCTCTTGACTTGCGTCCTAAGAAGACCCGCGCCATCAGACGACGCCTCACCAAGCACCAGGTATGTGCACACCTTAATCATCTCTTTGTTTTTGGAAATTATTATCTAAGCACCTCCTCATTGTTTGTTAAATTTGATCTAGGTATACTCGGCTCTATTGTACGATTTGCTTAAATATAAAGTTTATGTTCCAAGCATCTAGAATATTCATCGGATTTTATGTGAAATTCTTAATTCATCAATGCATGCCATTTTGATTGTAGAATATTGGATCAGATTGGTGACTTCTTAGTACATGGGCATTTCAACGAATTTATTTAGTTTGGTCAGATGATACATCTATTTTCTTAAAAGTTGCTTCAGGAAACAAGCCCACTGGATCACACACCGACTTCCTTTGTCCTAGATGTTAGGCCTAAAGGGTTTCTATTCCGCCTAACTTGCACCTGGCCTCATACCTCTTTGAACATGCCATGCCATTTGAGTGGGGCATACCACAGCGAGAATAGAATCCTGGTGGATAGCATAAAACTCTGTTGACCTCACCAATGAACCAAGGCCCTATTGACAAGATGATAAACTTGATTTCTGCACCATTAAAATCCGAGACAACTCTTGGTATGCCCTATCCTCCTATCCTCTTTATCTGGATAGCTCCAACAGATGCCTTCCTCTACTCTGTATGCCCATAATTGTTTGTCCTCGTCCTCCAAAACCTACACAATTTCTTATAAGTTTTAACATTCAGTTATATATCGTAAAGGCTATCTGTCATTGCAGTGAACCTAGTGTACACAAATCAAATTGTTATATTCAAAGGGCAAAATATCTTTCTTTTTGTATAAGTAGGCATACTTGAGATATGCTTGTAGCTATGTTATTGCACTTTCTAAATACAGTATCAATCTATGTGTTAATATTTTAGGGTCCTTGGATTTGTGGGTTCTTATAAGATTAAACGATGATTCCTTTCTTAATCACATTTTATGATGGAGATGGATGTTAGCCATTTTGTGGTGGGTCTTGTTAATTGTGTATGGCTTGCAACTAATTTTGCAGATAGAGGGCTTGAAACAATAAACAATATTTAAAATTCACTTTAATCAAAACAAAAATTCTATTATTACACAAGAGTTATAGAAGGCACCTAGGTTGTGCTTGGAGGTGCTACTTGATTACAAAGACTTGACAACTTTCCTTTTAACCACTCTCCTTACACCCTTAATTTGGCTTGAAGAACAAATTATATTAGGAACAAGAACCTATAATGGATAGATGTCAAGACCTCATTCGAAATCCTATTATAGAGGGTTTACTATTTACTAATTGAGGTATTGCTATCTGGACCCAAATATAATTCAAATCATATAGAAATTCTTCAAAATTTTCATGCATGAATCTTAATTGTGAGATTGCTCCTTTAGAGCCTTGGTCTCCAAGAAGGGAGGCAACCATTGAAGAGGGGGTTATGGGCCCACAAAACAAGGGCACACACCTCAAGAGGGTTATTGAGCCTACATATATGGAAAAGGTTGGCCCATTAAGGGCCTCAACTAAGGGCCTCAACTACTCACACAATAGGTTGGCATGTGGTCACAATACTCACATTCTCAACAACTCCCTTTAATTTGAAGTTTGAACAATGAGCTATGCAAGTTTATATTACAGTACATCATATTGCGCCCCTTAATGGAAACTCACATACATCGCGAAATGTCTGTAAACGAGTGAAGGTGAGCTTCAAATATGGGCTCCAAAAGAGATTTGGTGAAGATATTCACACGTTGATTTGCAGAAGGAATAACGATTGGCGCAAGTTAGCCTTGAGCATGGAGGTGCCAAATGTAATGCATCCAAATCTCATTGTGTTTGGACTTCTGATGATTCAGCGGATTACGGATAAGCTCAAGAGTACTCTGATTGTCACAAAATAAGACGAAAGGACAATGTTGAGCAAGATTTAGATCCCCAAGTAACCTCTGCACCTAGTGAAAATGCTTCTTGGCATGAACTGCATTGGCATATTTGGCTTCAGTGGAAGAGAGTACCACCCCCTATTGCTTCTTGGAACACTAATAAATTGGGCTAGAACCAAGAGAAAACAAATACCTCGAGGTGGAGCTTTGCTCATTAAGATCACTCGCCTAGTTGGTATTAGAAAAGGCAAGAACACGAATGCTAGCACTTTTTGAGTAGAGAATGCCCATGTGAGTGGTGCCCCTAAGATACACAAAATGTGCTTAATGACCTGCCAATGAATCTCACTAGGGTCTTGCGTGAAGTGGGAACACACACTGAATGCAAAGTAGATATTTGGCCAAGAATGTGTAAGATAAAGCAAACTGTTGACCAAAGATCGATAAATAGATGTATCAAACAAGGGTGAGGGTGTTGGGCTTGAAACCTCATCTTGGAAGCAATGGGAGTACCATTTGGATTGCAATCTTTCATACCAAAGCGTTGCAAGAGATCCAAGGTGTACTAAGGCTAAGAAAGATAAATCCCAACAAAAGCTTGAGAAACCTAAAGCAACCCTCAATTGCTCATCTCAAAGGAGTTCTTGAGTTGTTGCTTTAGATTAGTTGATCACGGATGTGGAATGACTAGTCAAAAGGAGATCATCCACATATAGCACAACAATAAGAGTTTGGCCATCTTACTATTGAATGTAGATATCATTCTCAACCATACATCAAGTGAAGCCATGAATGATAAAGAAAATGTGGATCTTCTCAAACTAAGCACAAGGTGCATGTTTAAGGCCATATAGATATTTTCTGAGCTTATAGACGAAGGGAACAAGACCATTATGTACAGACCTTGGTGGTTATTACATATAAATCTCTTCTTGAAGATCTCCATGGAGAAAAACACTTTTGACATCCATATGATGAACCTCCCAATTCAATGAAACAACTATAGATATAGTCATTCAAATGGAACCCATATGAACAACTGGAGCAAAAGCCTATGAATAGTTGATGCCTTCTTTCTAGGAGAAACCTTTAGTGACAAGATGTGCTTTATGTTTCTTGCGTCTTCTATCTGCATCACACTTGGTTTTATACACCCATTGGCAACTAACCAGATTCTTATCCTTGGGTAAGGGGACTAGATCCCTAGTTTGATTTTTCATTAGAACAACTTACTCGACAGCCATAACATCCTTCCATTCATTAGAGTTTTTTGCCTAATTGAAAGTAGTAGGATCAACATCGACCTTGGAAATAAGAGCTCGTGAAATAGGAGGCCGTTGTTGGTGTCTTAGTTCTCCTATAGGGGGACGGTGTGGAATAACATCCTACATAGTAGATGTAGCCCACTTAGGCATTGGTTGTGATCTAGTCGGTGGGAAAGTAGAAAGAGAGTTTTTGTAGCAACACTGTAATGAGGTAGCTCAATCATAAGAGATTGGAGGGAGCCACTTGCGTAGAAGAGACTTCAGTGCTTGTAGCAGTAGACAAGTCATCAATACGGGCCTCATAATGGATTGTTGAATGAGTTACTATAGAGGCAGTGTTGGAAGAAGCACCCAAAAGAGGAGGATCATGAGGTCTTGAAAGAGAAAGATCCACTGAGACAGTTGGAGGTGAATCATCTATAATAAGAGTAGGGTAAGATCCTAATAGACCATGGGAAAGAACCTCCTCAAAGACAACATCCCTTCTCTCAATCACCTTATTAGTGAGAATTTAACAGACCATGGGATAGAACCTCCTCAAAGACAACATCTATTCTTTCAATCACCTTATTGGTGGAAGGATCACACAAATACTATGCCTTGGGAGTTCACTATAGCTCACTAGAATGCAATATTGGCTTTTAGGTTGTAACTTGTTGCGTTTTTATTTGGGAATATGGGCACATGCATGGGATTCAAAGACTTTAAAATGCACGACAAAGGGTTTGTAACCATACCATTTTCAAAAGGAGTCATATGTTGAACATCTTGAGTAGGCCTCTGATTGATGATACGAACTGCACAAAATATTTGCTTCTCCCCAAAACTTAAGCTCCATTTGATGAGAATGTACTATACAATAAGCCATTTCTACAATGGTTCTATTTCTTTTATGCACCACTTCATCTTGCCAAGGCTTTAGCTTTTGTGAAATAATGCCATGAGATGTGAGAAATGATTGAAACCCATCACCAAAGTGCCAATCTCCACGATCAGTTGTGATAGATTTGATCTTGTGATTGTTGTGATTTTTCACTAAGGATTTAATCCCTTTGAACTTCTTGAAGGCTTCATTCTTGGATTGAATAGTATATATCCAAAGAAAGCGAGAGAAATCATCAATAAAGGTGAGGATGTCAAAACTTAGGAAAAGATATGCATACACTAAATAAAACAAAATAACCACTCTTCTTTACACAAGGTAAAACAAAGAAATTTTATTAAACCCATATTGAAATACAATACAGAAAAGACCTCTTATAGCCCTTTTGTCAGAGAAGTACGGACCCGTACTTCTGAACAATGTATAGACTCGAATATCGCTGTACGACTCGAGTTTCTTCTTCTGTTCTTTATCTTTGCACTAAACTATGCACCAAGTTCCTGTTTGCTGGAATGTGTATGGCCCTAGCTCGGTTGTATCAGGTGCGGATTATACAGGAGCCGTACGTGCTCCTCTTTTCTTTTTCCCTGCGTTGTCGAGTTGCCTCCTGTCTTCGACTCTCTTACTATCTTAGGTATTCACCCTTGCTTTTCCCTTTTACTTCATCTAGGGTACATGTGGTCCCTAGCCAAACAATCCTAGCCATTAGACAATTTATTTGATCAATGGCTGAGACTTATTCTCTTGTTGAGACAACTTATGCTTTCACCCTTTTAATTTTAAGTTTAGGAAAACTAATCCTCACTTATAATTTTAACACTCCCTCTTAGTGAGGAATGGGTTTTCTATAACCCCCAATTTCTTATGGAAATACTCAAATTTTCCCTTTGACAATCCTTTAGTAAGAATGTCTGCAACTCTTTCATCAGTAGAGACGTACTGAAGCTTGACTGCCCCCTTCTGTACTTTGTCCCTGATGATGTGATATCTGATTTCAATGCGTTTGGATCTATCATGAAATACTGGATTCTTGGATAATTTAATACAACTCTGATTATCACAGTATATTGTAGTGGGATCCAACTTTGTGTCGACCAGATCTATAAGAACTTTTCGTAGCCAATTTGCTTCACAACTTGCTTGACTGGCAACCATGTATTCGACTTCTGCTAAACTGGGGGTAACTAATCTTTGTTTTCTGTTGTACCAAGAGATCATGTCTGATCCCAAACTAAAGCAACAACCAGAAGTACTTTTCCTATCAGCTGTGCTTCCAACCCAATCAAAATTAGAATATCCTACTAGTTTGACTTGGTCTGCCTATACATACTAAACCCGTACTCTATAGTACCCTTCAGGTACCTCAAGATATGTTTTGTTGCAATCCAATGTACCCTCTTGGGGTCCACCATGTATTGACTGAGGGTGTTGACAACAAAACATATATAAGGTCTTGTATTGGTAAAATAAATCAAGCTTCCAATTAGTTGTCTTTAAATGGTAGGATTCATCCTCTTGGACTCAAAGGAATTTAGTTTCTTGAGATTAGTAATCATGGGAGTTGCCATGGGTTTACAGTCCTCCATCCCAAATCTTTTGAGAATCTGAACTGTATACTTTCCTTGACCAAGAAAAGCTTCACCCTTTTGTTGCCAGATTTCTAGCCCAAGAAAATAGTGCATTAGGCCCAAATCTCTCATCTCAAATTCTTCAGCCAGATCTTGCTTGCAGGCTATGATTAGGGTTTCTGCTTATGTTAGAAAGAGATCGTCTACATAAAGTACAAGAATGAGAATGTCCCCTTTTGTTATGAGAAGGTATAGATTTGAGTCGGCATCACTCTTGACAAATCCAATACTTTGTAAGTAGCTGTCTATTATGGAGTACCAAGCTCGGGGTGCTTGTTTGAGGCCATACAAGGCCTTCTTTAGTCGACATACATGACTTGTTCTGTCTTGGACTTCAAATCCTTGTGGTTGTTCCAAATAGACCTCCTCTTTAATCTTCCCATTGAGGAATGTAGTTTTAACGTCCATTTGATGTATTTTCCACCTCATCTGAGTGGCAATAGAAATAATTGCATGAATGGAGGTGTAACGAGCTACTGGGGTAAATGTCTCTTTATAATCCACTCCTTTCTAAGAGAAGCCCCGAGCAACAAATCTGGCCTTATATTTGTCAATGCTTCCATCTGTTGCATGATTTATCTTATATATCCATTTGGAGTTGACTACTGATTTGTCCTTTTGGCCTGGGTAATATTTCCCACACATCATTCTTTATTATGGAGGCATATTTCTCCATCATAGAATCCCTCTATGCTTTCTTCTTAATAGCTTCTTCAAAGCAGGTTGGTTCATAATCTATTATATTACTCATGAGGGCCACATGTCCTGAATACCTTTTGAGGAGGTATGCTTGTAACGATTGAGGTCTTTGGTGACTTTACCTGCTCACTAGCTTCCTTCAGCAACTATTCGACCCACTTTGGTTTCCTTTTCTTGGAGAGGGTTGGTTGTTCTTCCTCTCGTTGACCCTCTCTGGGAAGATCTGCCCCTTTTGGTGAGGGTTCCTCCTTTTGATTGGGGACTTCTGTTTCTGAACTGTCTCTATCTTGACATGACTTGCAGAGGGCTCTTTCTTCTTCAAATTTTATGTCTCTTCATATTACAGTCTTCCTGGTGGAAGGAATATATATCCTGTAAGCTTTGGAGGTTTCGCTATATCCCACCAAGATTCCCTTCTTTGCTGTAGGATCTAACTTTGTCCTTCTTTCAGCAGGAATATGGCAGTAGGCAATACAACCAAAGATGCGAAGATGGCTCATGTTGGTCTCTTCCCGATGAAAGTTTCTTCAGGTGTTTCGTTTCCAAGCACTTTATGAGGGCTTCTGTTTTGAAGATACACAACAATGTTATACGCTTCTGCCTAGAGAAACTTAAGAAGGTTCTGATCATGCAACATTGCCTTTGCTGCACCAATAATGGCTCTGTTCTTTCTCTTTGAAACCCCATTCTGTTGAGGGGTATAAGGGATTGTCAGTTCTCTTTTGATCCCAGTGTCAACACAAAATTTCTTGAAGGCATGCGATGTATATTCCCCCCCATGATTAGATTTGAGGGTTTTTATTCTTTTTCCTATTTGATTTTCAACAAAAACTTTGAATTCTCGAAATCTCTTGAGCACCTCTTCTGAGGTTTTTCCTGTCAAGAAATAAGTCCAAGTTTTCTTGGAGAAGTCATCTATGAAGGAGATGTAGTATCTAAACTTTCCTCCTATGGGCAAGGAAGACATGGGCCCACAGATGTTTGTATGAATCAAATCCAAGATGCCCTTGGACCTAGAGTCACTCATAGGGAAGGGTGCCCCTGCATATTTTTCTAGAGCACATCCCTTACACACTTCATGATGTTTTGTAGTGAAGGAGGGCAATCCTGTCACAATCTTGCCCAGAATTTTTAGAGGACCATGTCCAAGATGGGCCACACGCCTGTGCCATAACTTACAGTCTCTGGTGTTGTTACTGCATGCTAGGGCATAGTGAGAGTTGAACTGTAATTTATACAGCTTGTCCTTTCTTATTCCAATGACCTGTTCAAATCCCTCACTCAAACCTTTTGGTTTAATGTAAGCTCTTCGATCCTTGAAGGATACTTCATAACCCTTGTCTTCTAGAGCGGAAACTGAGACCAGATTCTTTTTTAGTCCCGGAACATAGAAGACATCTGAAAGATAAAGGGTTTTACTGGATTCCCTCTCAAATTTTATAGTTCCAATTCCTTTTGGATGATATGCATAATCATCACCAAGCAAAATCTCGAACCCGAAATCCTTTTCGCTTAGACTGTTGAAGTAGTGTCTGTGACCAGTCATATGACTGGATGCTTCACTATCTATGTACCAAACATCACTAGTTCGGGTGCAGGAAAGACGAGCTGTGCAAACATCTTTTGCCATTTATCTCTCCTTTGGTGAGAGCTGTTCAATTTGACCCGTCTCTGATACCATGTAAAAACTTAAAAGAAAAAGATATGCATACAGTTAATAAAACAGAACAACCACTCTTCTTTACACAAGGTAAAACAAAGAAATTTTATTAAACCCAGACTGAAATACAATACAGAAAAGACCTCTTACAAACCTTTTTTCATTGCTGTACGGACCCGTACTTCTGAGCAGTGTACAGACTCGAATCTAGCTATATGACTCGGGTTTCTTCTTCTGTTCTTTATCTCTGCACTAAATCAGGCACCGAGTTCCTGTTTGCTAGAATGTGTATTGCCCTAGCTTGGCTGTATCAGGGACGGACTGTACGGGAGCCGTACATGCTCTTCTTCTCTTTTTCCCTGCCTTGTCGAGCTGCCTCTTACCTTCGACTCTCTTACTATGTACAACTCCTCTTCTCTTTTTCCCTGCCTTGTCGAGTTGCCTCCTGCCTTCGACTCTCTTACTATCTTAGGTATTCACGCTTGCTTTTCCCTTTTACTTCATCTAGGGTACATGTGGTCCCTAGCCAAACGATCCCAACCATTAGATCATTTACTTGATCAATGGTTGGGACTTATTCTCTTGTTGAGACAACTTATGCTTTCACCCTTTTAATTTTAAGTTTAGGAAAACTAATCCTCACTTATAATTTCAATAGAGGAGACATTTAGCCCCACCAAAAGAAGTGGTCATAGGCTTGCAAATATCATTATGAACCTACTCAGGAGGGTGAGAGGCTTGCCTTGCTAAACTTTTGCGAAAGGACACATGATGATGTTCTCTTAGCATACATCCTTCACTAACATCACTTGGCGGTTGAATTAGTGGAATGCCATTGGCCATCCTTAGATGACTCATATAATGCAAGGCCCCAAGGTTTGTATGATCCAAGCATTGATGCCATAGTTTGCTGGTGTCATTAGTATTGGTAACCATTGTAGAGAAACCACTTTGTTTGAAGGGGATGAAGATTTCCCCAACTTATACTTATGATCAGATTCATCATGTTAAATGAAAGCTATCACCTTAAAATCATCGTTTATGCCCTTTATAACTCATTGATCCCGCCAAAACTCCACCTTTTTGTTGGTGTGAGTGATGTCATATATAGAAAGAAGATTTGGTCCTATATTAGGATCATGAAGAGTCCCTTTGAGTTTGGACAATTGTCCATCCATGGATCACACATTACTTGTGCTACTTAAAAAATTTGCTAAAGGAGGAGCTTGCTTGTGGAGAAAAGGATAAAAAATCCTTAAAAAATGGTCGCTCCAAATAAATAGGGTGTCGAAAACCCTAATTTTAGATCTGTAATAGCTTTGAAATAATGTTGAAATCCTAATTTCAAATCTAAAAAAACAACCTTAAACTAGTGTTGGATAAGGAAGAAAGAGTCACACTTGCTGTAAATCCATGTGGTGATTACAAGAGGTAGTAGATGTACAATAATCTCTTTAACAAACCCAAATCCAACAAGAAGAAATGTATTGACATTTAACATAGATCACAAGAATATGTTCACATACCATGACTTTGTCAAGGTAATTTAACCATAACCAAGAGAGAGCCATCACAAGTAGAGTGAAATAGTATAGGCGCCCTTAGGCAAAGGAATTAACGAATTCACTTGAATGAGATGATACAAATGAGAGCTTGAGTTGTGTATATATACACA
>ML846555.1:17813-53361 GCA_009831015.1 Picea engelmannii
TTCTCGCTGTGGTATGCCCCACTCAAATGGCATGGCATGTTCAAAGAGGTATGAGGCCAGGTGCAAGTTAGGCGGAATAGAAACCCTTTAGGCCTAACATCTAGGACAAAGGAAGTCGGTGTGTGATCCAGTGGGCTTGTTTCGTGAAGCAACTTCTAAGAAAATAGATGTATCATCTGACCAAACTAAATAAATTCGTTGAAATGCCCATGTACTAATAAGTCACCAATCTGATCTAATATTCTACAATCAAAATGGCATGCATTGATGAATTAAGAATTTCACATAAAATCCGATGAATATTCTAGATGCTTGGAACATAAACTTTATATTTAAGCAAATCGTACAATAGGGCCGAGTATACCTAGATCAAATTTAACAAACAATGAGGATGTGCTTAGATAATAATTTCCAAAAACAAAGAGATGATTAAGGTGTGCACATACCTGGTGCTTGGTGAGGCGTCGTCTGATGGCGCGGGTCTTCTTAGGACGCAAGTCAAGAGGCAAATACTTCTTCTTTTTATAGGCTTCCCTCAACGCTGTTTTCTGATTTTGAGATATTACTGTCAACACCTGTGCAATTGATAATCTCACCACCTTGCTGCAACATATATCAGATCAAAACAATCAGAAATATAAAACGCAAAGCAGACGTCCGTGGTTTTGATGATGGAAGGAAGCGAAAACCCACATTTTAGAAAGCTTGTTAGGGGCTCCTCCTGTGACTTTGGCAACCCTTAGCAGAGCAAGCTCCGCCTTTAGCTCCGTAAGTTGATTCAGGAGCTCTGCTTTGCTCTTGATCCGCAGCTCGTGAACCTTAATCCTGGCTGCCATCACATGTCACGCCATTAGATTACAGAATTAGTGTGCAAATGCCATGCCAATTGCATTCATTTTCTTACCCATGTTTGCCCAAAATCCTTAGCCTTGCCCTCGCTGTAACAACAGTACCCGTAGCAAAGAAAATACCGACATGAACCGTAGGGTTTTGACGATGCGCTAGGGTTTCAAGTTAACACCATAACAACGGAGACAAGATTTTGTGTTAGATTTGAACCTAGCAACTTTAAATGGTCGAGGGGATGCATTGATTACATTGTGATCTCACAAGAGAGGGATAAAAAAAACAAGGTTGCGGATTGATTAAGTGACTTCCATTCGCACTTTAACCATTGAGGCAGTGACTCTAATAGTTGGGTTTATCATTCCCTCGTAGATTAGGACTTTCAACAAATCGACACTTACAACTTTCATGGAAAACAACTTGGGGATTATCACTTTACAATCAATGAAATTTTTTATAACATCTCTACATTTATGAAAGAGAATTTCCCCAACATCCAATGTGGGAAGCACATTATTCCAAAATTGTGGGGCATTTCAACATTAAAACATTTTTTCAATGTTAAAGACACATTTGTATTAAGCATTTATGCACTAATATGTCGAAGCACATATCAAGTCATTTGGTCCGTATGTTTGGGACTAGCATTCATAAACCTTTGTGTTATTTTCTAGTTTCAGCATGATGTTTTCATTGTACTCGAGTATCAGTTTTCTCATCACGTAGGACAGTATTGATGAGCCTTTTTCGTTGTTTGAGGTGGGCCCTGTATCCCCAGAAGAACTAGTCCCTTTGTTTTCATTTGTCATGGCGATGTAAAAACTATATTACTAATATAATGTGTTAATTTTCTTCTGGAAAAAATTCATGCATTCTTTGCAACGTTGCAAAGATGATGAATCACATATTAGGTATGTACACACATTCACCAACTTTGTCTCAACTATGGGAGTCATTCACCGTGAATTTCTTGTACAGTCTATCTCTTATCCATTGTGTTTGGTCGAAACCCAAAATTCATTTCATTTAGAAAATGTATCTAAAGCCATTTATGGAAATGTCTCTAATCCATGCTTGAGATACAACTTAATAGGTTTGTTGCATTTCATCATCGATAAAAACATTGCATTTCACCGTGATATAAACAATCAAACGAAAGTTGTTAACTGCATTTCACTCTGATGCAACATGCATTTCACCGTGACACAAACAATCGAACTAAAGTTGTTAATTGAACCCTTGTTTATCTTCTACACATGCATATCCCTATACATGGAGTACACATACACATCCTTTCACATGGAATAAGAACCTACCTTTCATCTAACATACTTATATCATGGCTCTCCACACTTTTGCAAGGCACACTCCATTTTGAACTTATCCAGTTTTCAACCTTCGGCATATTTAACTATTGCGTTTTAAACACCTTTGATACCACGAATCTCACAACAAGCCAATGAACTTGATAAAATAAAACATTTTATTCACAAGATCCAATAGATCCGCTAACTTGTGTGGGACATCCTTACATGACGATGCAATTATAAAGACATACATGTTGCACATTGCATGATTGAAAATGGATCTATGACAAATATTGAATGGTTTAATGGCTCAACTCAAAAGAAAAACACTCAACAAAGTTATAAGATTGGCTATGGAAGTGAAGCTCAAGGCTACAAAGTTGATGATGAGGTTGGAGGATGCAGTTGACATTATGAAGGGCCCCATGCTTGTTTAATCCACTATTGCTCATCTCCAAAGTGACGCATTGCCAATGAAAGCACAAAAGAATTAAAAATTAAAGAAAAGAAGACAAATAAAGCAATGGAAGCTAGCAAAAGGACAAAGGAGAGGAAGAACACCAGAGTTTGGAAGTTGAAGGGTTGGGGATGCTTGGCCTTCCCATTGCTCCCAACAAGCTAGTTCTTCCTATAAACTTATTCAGACCATCAGAGAAGGGATCCTTTAAAATAAGAACGATGATGCTAAGATATTTTTTGAGTTTGTAATTTGTAATGCTCTGGAGAGCCAAAACCCATCGTAATTCTATAATCGTCGAGAAATAAGGATTCAGCAAACCATCCAATGCTATAGTTTTTCCTTCGGGTTTTCTCCAGGGTAATCTCTGTGCCTATTGTGTGTTTAATTATTGTGTGGTTTTCTAAATGTTGGGTACTTGCTTCAATTGGTGAATTTATGTGTATATACCAATCTACATAAATGAAAAATGTTGTGTACTCTCTCTACCTCAAATCTTTATGATGACCACAATGGATGGGTTGCTCCATACCACTCATCTAAAAGCCAAACAAAATCTATGGTTATAGAAATAAAGGTGTTGGCTAGTGTTGTCATTCCCATAGCAAGTTTCTAAATATGTTGTTGGAAATATGTGTTGCATTATTTCACTAGCCATTGATTGAATTGTTGGGAGACCATGTGCACTTCCCATTACATGTATTGTGTTTTGTCTTTGATTAATAATAGTGATCCCATGCCCAATCACCTCTAAACGATTTGCCTTGTTCATTGGTTGGTATATATAGCACAAATATCATTGTGCTTGAATAGTTGGTTCAGACCATGTGCTTGTGTTTTGTGTAATCCATATGGAAAAATCTCTTGTGTCGGCCCCACCACCAAGTACTCCATATTATAGTAGGGGTTTCCTTTCACGTCTCATTGTGTCTAAATCAACCATCATTATGGTATTGACTCATGAAGACAGCTTGTGCTAGGAGCATGTGATATACTATCTTAGCAAGGGGCTTGCCAGACATGAATTGAGGTACGATCATAATGAGAAGTTAGCATTGAAACCCATGCATGTTGTCCAAAGGCTTCGACATTATATACTTCTTAGAATATGACTTTAATCATAGATTATAATCCCATGTATCATAGCTTTACTCAAAGAATAATTACGAGAAAGTATGCCAAATGGATTGTCATTTTGTAAGAGTTTGACTAGGAATTTGTTTCATCTAAATCTAAAAAGTCCTTAGTGTTTGTCGAGTCAATGTTGGAGTTAACTGGTTAACAAGTCTTTATGAATGAGCATATATTCCTCGATGCTAGTTCAGACCCTTGTTATGGAGATATACTCATGTATCTTCAAACCCATAAGTTTTTCTTTCACTTATGTCACTATGGGCATCGACGTATTCACTATCAAACTCAAAACTACCTAATCATCGATGACACATTATATTGTTGAGGGGTAGGCTTGATCTTGCATCGATGTATGACCCATGAGGAGGTTGAGAGAGTTCTAAATTATTGCCATAGTGGAGCACATGGCAATCATCTATTTGGGATGGCAATGATCATCTATTTGGGATGGAAATGACCCATAAGATTCCACATGTAAGCTATTTATGGTATTTGATTTTCAAGGATTGCATCTAGGCCAACAAGAAATGCCATCATTGCCAAGTATTTATTAAGAAGATGCATGCTCATCCCACTTTGTTGCATTCTTTCATCATCATAGGCCCCTTTGCAAAATGGGGGGTTGATTTTATGGAGTGTCTTCATCCTTTTGTGGATGGGCATAAATATATTATTGTGGGTGTGGACTATTTCACTAAGTGGGTGGAAGTAATGTTTATCTTTGTTAATGATGGTAAGATGACAACCCTCTTCATATTTAATCATGTTATTGCTAGATTTGTGCTACTTGGGAAGATTATTATTGATCATGGATTACATTTTCAAAATAATATGATAATGGAATTATCAACTTAGTTGAGCTTTTTTCAAGAGCACTAAGTGCCATGCTATCCTTAGGTCAATGTTTAAGTAGAGGTTCTTAACAAGGTCTTGAATACTATGCTTTAGAGGACAATTAATAGTAATAAATTGAATTGGCACTTAATGCTCTTCTTTGCTCTTTAGGCATACCAAATCGTTGTTAATGCTACCATGGGTTTTGCCTTATTTCAACTCGTACATGACATAGAGGAAGTCTTGTTGATTGAATGTGAGATCCTTCTTTGAAGCTAGTTGTTGAGCTCTTACCTTGTACCTAAGCCTAAGAGGAGCGCCTTGTTTACCTAGAGTGCCTCAGTGAACATCATTGAGATGATGACATGATGAGTGAGGTCCCTAGTTCAAAGCTTAGTATGCTAAGAGTGTCCATCCTCAGATATTTTCTAAAGGAGACTTGGTTCTGGCTTATGACTAGGATAAATATACTTTAGGGGAAAGTAAGTTTGAGTTGTTGTGGCATGGGTTTTACATTGTGAGATGCATCTTGCAAAAAGGAGCCTATGAGTTGGTAGATTATCAAGGGACCCATCTTAACGAGCCTTGCAACGAGCTTATTTGAAGAGGTGTTATGCATAGATAGCAATATTTGTGATACCCTTGTATATGTTGTATTATAGTTTTGTGCTTTGCTTTTGTTTAATTTTATTTTTTGGCTCATCCTTCTCATGTTTTGTGCTTGGTTGGTAGATGTTGTTGAATTTCCCATATATGTAAGATTTTGGATGGTGCCAATAGATGCACATTGAACCTTACTTTTGTGGTGTGGGTAATTTATTCACTCACTACTCAATTGTTGAAGTTAGGAGGAGTATATATTGGTTATGTGACCAATAATGTTGTTGAATATACCACATTTATAGAATTGTTAATTGAAGCAATTACACTTGGTGTATAACATTTGATTGTCCACTTGCATTCACAATTGGCTATGTCTCAGTTGAACAATGTATACCACATTCATGATTCTACACTTCTATGGAAGTTCCTATGGGTGAGACTCCTTGAGTGACATTTTGAATTTATTACATATATTCATGTGCCTAGGAGATTCCATGAGCTTACTGATTCATTAGCAAATGAAATCTTAGATTTTCATTTGTCATGTTAAAAACAATAAAATATGCATGTACATAAATCATGCAAAATCATGATCACATCATTTGCATTCACATGTAGGGTTGAAATGGTACAAAAGGTACACAACCTATAATGGTACAAAATGTGGGATTGCCTATTGAAAAAAAATGATTACAGTAGGAAGACTACTCCTCTTTGTTATCACCTAAAAATCACTCAAATAGATATATAGGTGATCATTGAAAGAGTCATTAGTACAACATAACAAAGTGTTATTCTATGGCAATAATATACCATCCTCAACAGAGCACTGAAACTATATAAAAAACTATATAAAGTGGGTTTTTAATGCATTTGTGTGTAATTTGCATGATCTGCCCGGGCCTGCATGGTTGTTCATTCAAAAGCCACACAAATCAGGCCAAAGTGAAATCTCAACCACATTCGACGTAATTAATGCTAAAACTCCCATCAAGGGTACTCCAAGGCTGAGGTACCAAGTATCCTCGAGCTTCGCACCCATTGAAAGCTAGTATTTTAGTGGCTTCATGTCTCTTCAATGCATAGGGAACCACATCCCAAGTTGCACCATTCACACTTAGAGCTAGCTTTAATGGAGCTTGAAGATTGGTTATAAATAGAAGCCACGTAGTAGCATTCAAACAAGTGAAGTTTATGCAAGGTTATGATGTTTGAATTATCCTTGAGAACCACATTCTCAAGCCATCATTTTGTACACTCATAGCCCATAGCTAGTGTATTGATCTCTTTCCTTCGAAGAGTTATTACATGCTTCTTTGCTAAGAGAGAGAGGAGAGAAGCTTCAAGGAACACAAAAGAACCCTCCCAAGGAGGAAGGGAGAGCCCACTTACAGTCACCAATCCTCTAGGGTGTAACAACAAAGCTTTTTCATTGGTATATGATCATCATTGCTTCCATTGTTATCGTTGATGTAATTTCCATGCTTTCTATCTATTTCTTTCCCTTTTAATATGTGTTTGCAATGGTATTCATGTGTATGGACTAATTCTAACCACTTACTTGTTGTATAACTTTCAAACTAACTACAGAAAAGGTTGATTTTGCTCACCCAAGTGACTCAAACAACCAAACATATTGTTGACTCACACTCAGTTTCTAACTCATAGTTCTCTTATCCTAGGATGATGGAGATCTTTTTCTCATTTAACTTGTTTTGCAGAATGCAAAACTGACCTACCCAAGGATTCAAACCAGCTTTTTAGTGTTTTTTGGAGTGGAACTCATTTATTTCACACACAGGTAGTTGCATGTCTATTTGACCAAAACCCATGCAAATCGCCTTGCACAAATTGTGTGACTCACACAACTGTTGGGCCTAAATCCATGCAAATCTCCTTTTTCATCATTTTTTGGGGTTTTTTAATTTATGTCTAAAAGTCAAGTGATGTGATTTATTGTTATGCACTTTGTAAGCCTCAAAGATCCACTTTTGAGTTCATTCTTGCATAAAAGATAGTCAAACTAGAATGGTAAGGGAGGTAAAAAGAACCATATTTTTTTTTTCCTTACCACATGGATGGCTTCTTTAGCACACGATCTTTTTAGTTTGATTTTGGTTTCATTAATCACCTTATTTTTTTCAGACTAGGAGCTTATATTTTTGCCTTATTATGCTCTTTAACTTGCACTCTTTGAGTGATCTTGGTAGATCATAAAAGGCTTAACATATTTCTCCATCTCCCATCCAACTCATTTTAACAAACACATAGGGATTAAGCTAAGTTTGGAAGTAAGCACCCCCAAGTGTGCACATCTTTACTTTGGGGTTCTCTTTCAAGTTTTTCAATCCAACACATACAAATAACTAGGTGGAGTAAAAGCACCCATACATATGCACATCTTGTTTTTTTGTTTGCAATTCAAAACTAGGGAGTTTAAAGCATTGAAAGGACCACCATTGTCCCCATCTTTTTTTACAATCTAGGAAAGTTTTTCATAGTAGTTGCAAATACAAAAACACTTAGGGAGTTAAACTTGGATTTGAAAGGACCCCAAATGTCCATATATTGACAATCTAGGACTAGTTTTAAAATTCCACAAGGTTGCAAAAATCACATTTAGAGTTTAATTAAGAGGAAGTAATGGACCCCATGACATCCACATGCTCCAATTCTACTTATAAATATTTGCACACCTCATATTTTGCACCCTCTTTCACTCACACACTAAGGATTTCGAAGTCCACCTCTTTTTAGTACGCTCCTCCCCATGCGCCCAAAAGCGATATAGGAGAATCAAAAAAATTGAGGAGCTCTAACAAATCCTTTATCACACCCTTAAGTAAACGAACTAGTTCGCGACCCTAGTCCTAAACTTTTAAAATCAACTCTAAGGAAACCCTCTAAGATCCTCCACTGTGAGATCACAAAAAAAAACATTTTAGTACAGGTTAGGATCCTGGGGGTAGGCATCCAAATAACCCCCCTTTATCACTTTTCATTTGAAACTTAGACGTTGACTTTTTAGGGTGCTTAAATGCTTCATTTCAAGTGTGTCAAGCCTACATAGGGAGATACTCGTGAAGGGGCAAAGGCTTACGTCCAGTGTCCTGCAAGCCTTCTTGAGCCACCTATCTCTTGTGAGGTCTCCTTGCCCATAATCACTTTTTGAGGCTAAGAGTCCCCTACCCGCACTTGAAGGAGGTAGCCTAGTTGCCAAACCTAGGATCTCTACAAAGGTAGCGGTTGTGGGATTCAATTTCACTTGAATCAAATGTTGAACAATTGTTGGGAAATGTCGTCAGCTCTCTCAGGACATGCCCTCGGTACTCCTCAGGATAACCAATTCATTCACACCTTCATTAGTTCTCTTTCAATGGCTTCAAACTCCATTGTTGAGAGATCTTGCAAGGTCTAATGTTTTTTGAGTGAAAGGTTGCTAGAATCATAAGATCGTGCTTTTTTCAAAACATCACGCCATACATCAATGCTCTACATTGTGATCTATCAAAACAAACTTAAAAACCACCTGGACTCCTTTTCCTTTGGAAACATGGATTTTCAACGCATAACAAAGAAAAAAAAATCGTGGGCACGACCCCCAAACCCAATGACATTCAGAAACACAATATGTTTTCCCACATGTTAACTTAGCCCCATCCTCTTCTTCCCAGTTTGGACTAAATTAGGCCCCCTCTCCGGGTCATATGGCCATCCACCACTCACAAGGAGTAAGAAGAGAACCACACACTATAAGCACCCATGGCATGGGGGCAATGCTCATAATGTTGGGGGCACTCATAATGCTTACTAGAAATATAGTCAAACCAGGAAGAAATGTACCACCCATACATGGAATAATCATTCTTTCCCCTTTTGTGAGCTCTATGGTCACCCAACCCATCAGTGCCCTAATCTAACCCTAAAACTAGTCCAAGCAATTTGTTTAGAACACAATAAACTTAGTGATACTCATTTGATTGCCTCAAAGTTCCCCCTCCCCCAACATGAGCCCATTAGTCCATCAAGTGAGCTTCCATACACCTCAACCTCAGTTGTTATCCCTCAAATAGGTAAGCCCACCTCCCACCCAATCTACTTCACAATCGAGACCCGGTCATGTAGACTTGGGGGCACCCCTTCACCCTCTAGTACCACAATGTCCACTAGACCTTCTCCTTGTAAGGAAAATGTAAGTGCCTACTCACACCCATCACATGCCATCACCTTTGATTGGGACCAACATATTCAAGCATGCCTCCCATCTTCTACCCTATTTGAAATATGGCTCTTTGTTAAATACTTTATGGTTCATCGATGTATTATGGATGATGGGGCCTCCTCGTGTACTATGTCCTCCTTGGCTTGGAAACACTTAGGATTTCCTACTCTTGTCTCATCAAAGACTAGTTTAAGAGATTTTGAAGGTAGACTTTGTCCCCCCTTAGGAGTATTACCTATTCTCCCCATTGAGTTAGGTGATAAGATTGTTTTGATCAATGTTGTTGTCATGCTTGGTTCAATGGATTACAATACTCTCCTTAGACATGATTTCATCTATGCCATGAATGTTGTGGTGTCTTCAGTCTTTCGAGTCATGGTATTGCCACACGAGGACACGTCATAACCATTGATCAACTCTCTTACTATGATCCCCACTCACATGTTTCTCTAGACAAAATATTGTCTTATGTTTCTCACATCATGCACTATGTGTCCACCGCCACTGGTCGTGCAACATCCAATCCCATTAAAAGCGAGCATGTCAAGGACCTAACCTCCCTAACCCATCACATAGGTAGAATAATATATTTTCCATGTATTAAAGGCCAACAATAGTTAACAAGTCCTATTTAATAATGTGAACAAGTCTAATGTAAGAAGACTTAATAGAAGCTTTATCTTCTAGAAGGATCTTCCTCTAGAATGTTATTTGGAAGATAGAAGTAGTATAAATAGGATTAGAAGGTATGAGAAAGTATTGTCTTGAGAATTGTTGTAATAGAGCTTTGCTCTATTGAAGGTTGCCCCCTCAAAGAGCCAAGTGAGCTTGGATTTCTATCAATAAAGGTATCATTTTTGCTGTTGTGACCTTCTATGTTTTGTTGTTTCGTTGGTATTCGCTGCAATATTTATATTTCTACTTATTATAATATATATGGTACCTTACAAGTGGTATCAGAGCACTTTCCTCTACGGAAACTGTGGGAATTTTTTTCAAGGTAGAGATGTGTAATGCCGACGTCTTTAAAGCACAAAGATCAATTGTTCAACATGTAAAACTGCAATAGGGAAGACTACACGCACGAAATATAGTCGGTTTCACGAGGTTACTTGAAACAAATATCTCACCTTGTTAGAAACCTATGTAACCCATGTTGGTACCCTTCGAGTAGTATCGCACCAGATAAAATCTATACACGACCATCACTCCCACGTACCGTCAGGTATATCGAGAGTCCCCTGGGTCTTCTAAAACCAACTCTATATCCGTCGATCGACCACTTGAGTTCTTAACGACATCGAGAATAACACTCGGGAATATACTCTTTAGCACCTAGGTAATTGGGTAGTACAACTAAGGGTACAATCGATCATCCTTAGTTGATGCCCTGAGATATTGGGTCGAGTACTATTGTTCGACTCCATACATATATCAGAGAGTCATAGCACAGGGAAAACCCTTGTCTATAGGAACCCTGAAAACCCTAACCCTCAAGAATAGAATAGAAAGGAACATCAGAGATGATCCAGATTGGATCATTATATTATTTTTCATCTATCTCGCTACTTTTTGGGTGGAAAAATTGGAGGAATTGGCTTGCAGGGCCATTTCGGCGATTGGTCCAAATTTGGAAATTTTGGTCCAAAAAACAGTCAGAAATCTCCCAAATCCATTTTGAAGCATCAAACAACCTTTTTTTTGTCCAAACCTTAAAAGAAGTAAGATTCTAAATTCTACATGTCGATACTTTTCCAACGACGTAGATCGTTCGTCAATTGGAGATCATATGAGAAAGTTATGCCTCTCGTAAGTTGACCTACCACATTGATCACCATAGTGCGAGTGAATGCCATGTCAGCCTCCATTACTTAGATAAGTGGGGCTAGCCACGTAGTGGATTTTCTAAGATCATTCTATAAGGTCCAAAACCTTATCACAATTGAAGGTTGAGGAAGTCAAAAACCTATCCCTAGATGGCTATCGAGCTCTGTTAAATACTGAGCCACTAAGAGGAGAAGGGGGTTCCATTCTTTTGCATTGTATCTTGTTCCATAGCTGAGAAAAACATCTGAGAGTGGTATTCTGTGAGCATAACATAGGATGGGAGATTTTGTAGCAGCCATATAGGTCGTAGGTCAAAGGAAACTCCATAGAGAATGCCTCTCTCTTTGTACTTGCATCATTTCTTTACCATAGAAAAGAGAGCAGAGTAACCTCACCTTCTAGTTGGGTTTTCTCCCGTATTGGGTTTCCTAGGTCATATCTTGTGTTTATTTGTGGATGGTGTGAACGTGTTTTACTGTTCTCTAATTTTTCTGCGTTTTGTCTATTTTATCAATAACTAAATATGTTGGAGATCTAAAGGAAATTAACCTTAATAATAAATATTTTAGTATTTTATTAGATATGTTGTGACAAACTGTTCCAGTGGAATATCCATGACAGTTTATAGATCAAGAGATATCTTATCATGCAAACTTTCTTTATGCATTCTGGTTGTGAAATTTCTACACAACTTTTCATGTTAACACTTTGGGCATTTCGTCACTACAGTATTCTTCAGGCCGAAGTATAACTCTGCAGGAGTAAAAAAAAAGTATAGTGGTCCCGCCAACATCCTTATTTGGGACATATCCCATTGGATTCCTCTCTTCACCTTGATCGTAGTGGTACCTATAACTTGTAAGCCCTTTTTTTATTTTTTCCATGGACCCACCCACCTTCACAACACCCTTATTTGCCACCTATCCCATTGGATCCCTCTCTTCACCTTGATGGTAGTGGTACTTATCACTTGCAAGTCTTTTTTTTTTTTTTTTCTTCCGTGGACCCATCCACCCTTCCTGGCACCCTTATTTGCCACATATCCCATTGGCTTCCTCTCTTTTTCCTGTCCATCATGATACCCCTCATCTGTAACCTTTTTTTTGCGTGGACCCACCTACCCATATTTTGTTTTTCCCCAAATGGCTCTCACCCACAATCAAGAACTCAACAACTTGCTCGCCGAAAATGAACAAGACAAGAATTCCATCCAAGAACTCACTTCCAATATTACTACCCTCAATTCAGATAATGCTACCCTCAAATCCGATACTGCTACCCTTGAAATCAATATGTTAGGTGTGCAACAGTCCATAGACTCCCTCTCAACCAAGATGACCCACTTCATGAGTCAATTTCAGGGCCCTACCTACTTTGAACAACCTTACCACCATGAATATGTCACCTCTTCCCATTACCAAGCCCTTCATTCCCATCAACCTCATTGTGAGCTACGTCTTCCCAAAGTCGAGGTGAACAAATTTGATTGCTTGGATCCCATGGGCTGGGTTACACAAATGAAACATTATTTCTCTTTGCATGTCATCATTGATGAATTGGTCAAACTTCGTTATGGTGTCCTCTATCTGGATATTGAACGCTAGAAGTGGTGGCAATGGCGTAAAAATGCACGCCAAGGGTATGTTTCTTGGACACAGTTTGTTGTTGAACTTTATGAGCGCTTTGACACTGACACCCACCATTTGGGTCGTTTGACCAAGTTGAAACAACCAGGCACAGTGGAGGAATTTATTGTCACCTTTGAGCATTTGGCTTTTAGAACAGAGGGAATGTATGATGCCTTCTTTAGGGAATGCTTTATTAGTGGCCTATTAGAAGTTGAATCACTTATTTCCCTACATGCCCTCACTGGCTTCTCCACTCCCCAAACCCTCAAGCTAATTGGCTACATTAAGCATAGGAAAGTCATAATCCTAATTAACACTGGCAACACCCATAATTTTATTCATCGTCGCATTGCCCGGGAATCAATTGCTATATCTGCGTTGTCAAAAATTTTCAAATCATGATTGCCAATGGCGGTTCCATGAAATGTGGCAGGCGTTGTGAAAACGTGTGCCTACAAATTGGTAAATACCACCTGAAATCTCATATTGTTGTTATCGACATGGGCGATTGTGACATTGTGCTCGGTGTTGAATGGTTACGCACTCTCGACCCCATCCTCATGAATTTTAGGGACCTAACCATGTAATTCCAACAGGAGGGGCAACAATTTAAGTTCCAAGACATCACATCAGGCTCACCTGAGATCATCAGTTCCCACCGAATGTAAAAGCTACTCAAAAAGGTCATTCTAGCATTATTTCCAAACTCCATTCCATGCATGTCATTGAGACTCCCTTTGTGCACCCTAACCTCCAATCTATACTATCCTGACACCAAGCTATTTTTAACACTCCCCATGGACTTCCCCCTTCCCGTGGCATCCATGATCATTCCATTCCTCTAGTCCCAGACAACCTTCCTCCCAATGTTAGCCCTTATCGTCATCCCTTTTCCCAAAAAAATGAAATTGAGAAAATTGCTCAAGAATTGCTAGAAGCAAATGTTATCCATCGTAATACCAACCCCTATTTTTATCTAGTAGTCATGGTACTCAAGAAAGAATACAGTTGGCGCATGTGTCTTGATTTTCGGGCCCTCAACAAACTCACAATCAAAGACAAATTTTGTGTTGTTGTCATTGATGACCTTTTGGATGAATTGAGTGGTGCTCAATACTTTACCGAACTTGATCTTGGTTCTGGATACCACCAGATACGTATGAAAGAGGAAGACATCCCCAAGACTACCTTTACGACTCATGAGGGTCATTATGAGTTATTGTTCATGCCCTTTGGCCTATGTAATGCCCCCTTCACTTTTCAAAGTCTCATGAATCATGTCTTCCATCCTTTCCTATGTCATATTGTCTTAGTTTTCTTTGATGGTATTCTCATCTATAGTAAAAATTGACAAGCCCATCTCACCCATGTGGATCAATTTCTCCATCTCCTTAAATCCATGGTGCTCTACGAGTTTCATGCTTCACCCACAACTGGGCATTCAAGGTTTAGTAAAACCTATGAATGGGTCAAACGTTCTTTTTTTTTCTGAGATGGTATGAAATAGGAAATCCTCACCTTTGTTGTTGAATGTGATACCTGTCAATGCAATAAGGGTGAAACATTCAAAGCTCCAGGCACACTTCAACCGCTCTCGATTCCACTTGCTATTTGGAGGGATATTTCTATGGATTTCACTGTTGGCTTACCTAAATCAGGCAATAAGTGAGTCATCATTGTGGTAGTAGATCGTCTTTCCAAATATGCTCATTTCTATGCTCTTCAACACTCCTTCACCACATCCACGGTGGCTCAAATATTTATGGATAATATATTCAAATTCCATGGCATGCCTCATTCTATTGTCTCTGATCGAGACCTAACTTCAATAATTTTTGGAAAGAATTGTTCAGGCTCTAGGGAACCCAATCGCATATCAACACCACCTATCATCCCCAGATTGATGGACAAGCTGAAGTTGTCAACAAGTGTTTATAAACATATTTGCGATGTTTTGCATCCGACAAACAAAATCAGTGGGTTCAATGGTCACCCCTAGCTAAATGGTGGTACAACACATCTTACCGTACTGCCACTCGCATGACTCCTTTTTTGAAGCAGTATATGGGCAAAAGACGTCGTCGTTTCTCTCCTACATCCTAGGTGTCTCCAAGGTTCAAGAGATTGACAACAATCTTATAGTCAGAGTGGTGATTCTTCACATCCTTAAAGAAAATTTGGTCATGGCTTAGAATTGCATGAAGCAACAAGCAAATCAGGGTCGTTCTGAACGTCAATTCACTGAAGGGGACCATGTGTTTCTTCGTCTACAACCTTATAAGCATACTTCACTCAAACCAGAACACTATCATAAACTTGCACCCAAATTTTATGGTCCTTATACCATTCTCAAGCAAGTGGGGCTCATGGCCTACCAATTAGCTCTACCCAATCATTCTAAGCTCCATCTTATTTTTCATGTCTCATGCTTAAAGAAAGTGATTGGAACTAAGTGCTAGACTCAAAATAGTTTCCCTGAGTTGGATGAAGAAGGTTCCATTTGGTTGCAACCACAAGCAATATTGGACTAGCGAGAACATTGTCTCCATCAACGCACCATCAAGGAAGTGTTAGTTCAGTGGAAGGATACAACACCAAAAGCTGCCACCTGGGAGCCAACTACCATTCTGCAACAATTTCCTCATCTCAAGCCTTGAGGACAAGGTTGTTTTTCAAGGAGGAGGGAATGTTAGGGACCTAAACTCCCCAACCCCTCACATAGGTAGAATAGTATATTTTCCATGCAATAAAGGTCGACATTAGTTAATAAGGCATACTTAATAATTTGAACAAGTCTAATGAAGAAGACTTAATAAAAGCTTCCGCTTCTAGAAAGATCTACCTCTAGAATGTTCTTTGGAAGATAGAAGTAGTATAACTAGGAGTATAAGGTATGATAAAGTCTTGTCTTACGAATCATTGTAATAGAGCTTTGGTCTACTGGAGGTTTCCCCCTCGAAGAGGCAAGTGAACTTGGCTTTCTATCAATAAAGGTATCATTTTTGGTGTTGTGATTCTCTATATTTTGTTGTTCCACTGGTATTTGCTGCAATATTTTTGTTTTTGCTTATTATAATATATCTGGTACCTTACAAGAATAATATATCCGGTACCTTATAATATATTTGGTACTTTACATGGAATAATCATCCTTTCCCCTTTTGCGATCTCTATGGTCACCCAGCCAATCAGTTCCCTAACCTCGCCCTAAAACTAGTCCAATCAATTTATTTAGAGTGCAATAAACTTAATGGTGCCCATTTGATTGCCTCGTAGTGCCTCCTCCCCCAGCATGAACCCATTAGTCGATCACATGAGCTTCCATACACCTCAACCTTAGTTGTTACCCCTCGAATAGGTAACCCCACCTCCCACCCAATCTACTTCACAACCGAGACCCAATCATGTAGACTTGGGGGCACCCCTTCCACCTCTAGTGCCATAATGTCCACTAGACCTTTTCCTTGTAAGGAAAATGGAAGTGCCTACTCACACCCATCACATGCCATCACCTTTGATTGGGACCAACATATCCAAGCATGCCTCCCATATTCTACCCTATTTGAAATATGGGTCTTTGTTAAAGACTTTATGGTTCATCGATGTATTATGGATGATGGGGCCTCCTCATGTACTATGTCCTCCTCGGCTTGGAAACACCTAGGATTTCCTAATCTTGTCCCATCAAAGGTTGATTTAAGAGATTTTGATGGTAGACTTTGTCCCCCCTTAGGGATCTTACCTAATCTCCCCATTAAGTTAAGTGGTAAGATTGTTTTGATCAATGTTGTTGTCATGAATGGTTCGGTGGATTACAATATTCTCCTTGGACGTCATTTCATATATGCCATAAATGTTGTGGTGTTTTCACTCTTCCGAGCCATGATATTCCCACATGAGGACATATCATCACCAATGATCAACTCTCTTACTGTGATCCCCACTCATATGTTTCTCCACGCAAAATCTCACCTGATGTTGCTCACATCAAATACATGCACCATGTGTCCATTGCCACTAGTTGTGCAACATCCAGTCCCATTAAAAGCGGGCCCATGGCTCTAGACCCACTTTCTCGCCACTTTAGCCTGGAGGTTGGGTGGATTCATTCATCCTTGGGGGAATCCACTCATATTTCTTCGCCCAATCCAAAAAGAAACAGTGACCTCTCAAACATTTTCTTCCCATAGGATGACGAATTATTTGAGGTTGTTATCACCATTAAAATTTTGGTGTGAAATCAAGATTTTAGGACTTAGCGAGGTGATAAACCGGTTTGGAAGCCCGACAAATTAGAGATGGGGCTAAATCTGGCAGGAGGAGGCTAAATCTGGTGGGGCGCTAAGGTCATGGGACCCGATATGTTGCAGATCGCGAGCTCCCCATATCGACGATGGAGGATCATTTCGAGGGGAGGAGTTGCGGGAAGGATAATTCCCGAAAACGGGCCAAAAACTAAACCATGGTTTTCGGTCAGGACCACGTGGCGCCACTGGGTGCATTTCAGGACGAGAAGTGAGTTGCCCCAAACCACTTCCTCGCACCCCTGAAATTGGAAAAGAATATAAAGGGCATTTGTTGTTTATTTTATTATTTTTCAAAATACTGGAACGTTTGAAAGTTGGCACAACCACCCCCATTCAACTGCAGCCCAACAGTACGCCAAGTTCATGCCATTTTCGCTTATTTCCAAGTATTTTTCATCGTTGCCATCGACCCTATCATAACTTCAGTAACAGAGCAAGACTCTATGTCAAATGAAGAAGCCCTAATTGACCAAGACTCAGACATGTTCGACACCGAAATCACCATTTCGCCCATCTCTATGTCCAGAAACAATTTGTCCAATAACTTGGGAAAGCAGATACCATTCCTTGAAGCAGTTCAGGCCACTACAATCCCTTACGTTGTCAAAGTCACATTCCCTTTTCCCAAATTCATAGGTTGGTGCGCAGAGCAGGATTCACAGGAAGAGAAAGTCGTCTTAAATAAACAGGGGTCTAAGGTCCTGTGTAGGGAAGAGAGTCTATCAATTCGAGATGCCCTCGGTATACCCGAGTCTTTCTCCGCAGCGTCTGAACCTTTCAATGAAGAAAATCTAATTAGGGTCTACAGAGAGTGTCCATCAGAAGTCAGAGTTCTGTTTTTACAGACAATTGTCAAACCAGAACATCTTTCAGAGAGTCTGTCCTTGCCAATGAATGCGATTATAATGGTTATTGAGGTCCAATGGGTATGTTCCCTATGGAGTCAAATTTTAGGTCTAGATAATGACAAACATGTGGTTGAGGTCATGTTGTGTTTCCTGTTGGCATTCTTTAAGTCAAAGTCTGGTTTGTCAGTCCATTTAAGTTTTGATCAATTCATAGCTGATAATATCCATAAATAGCTAGTGAATTTTCACTCTCTAAGACATTTAAGATATTATACCCAATTGCTGAAGATTTTCCTGGAAACAAATAAGAGATAATTTCCTAAAGCAACACTCATATCAACCGAATGTAAGAGGATTACATTGCTCATCTTCATCAACAAAGTCATGTCCAGAGTTTACAGTTCGATTTTCAACACTAGCCTACCTAGAGTTTTGGATGACGTGAGGAGATATCTACAACCAAATCGAGAAAACAGAGTGGGAGACTGGGTGTTGTTCATGCATTCAATAGTAGTCTGGGTTTATGGTTGTCATGAATCTCCCTATATACAACCTATTTTTCTGACCCCCAGAGTCTTTGCCCTCGAATTCATTAGACAAAGAATCATATCTGAGATAGAGCATTTCCTGAAATTGCACAAAGCCTCCAACCTCAAATTCCCTTTTATCATTGGACCCTTCATTGTCAAAACTAGATCATGCCTATCTCAGATTCAAGCAAAGCTCAAAGAGTTTGGTTTTGCACAGCTACAGGGAAGAAGATATGATCCACATCAAATCATATCCAAGAGAAGACCGATGAACAAATAGGCCCCTTATGAGCATGAACATGTGTTGATAAGTTGGAAAATCTAGAAGTCTGTGTTGATATGGAAACAATCTTGCAACCAACTCAAACACAACAAATGGAGGCAACCCTACAACAAAGTCCAACACAACAAGCTCCTCATAAACTAATATTCAAAGTCTCCAAGGTTAGTGTTTACAACAAGAAAAGCAGTTCAGAGGCCATGGGCACCAGTGATTAGAAGACTGCCCCTAAGAAGATGAAGATTACACAGTCCCCATAGATAGTGGATTTAGAGGAGGAAGAGCCTAAAGAACAAGTGAATGTGGACATGGTGGAGAGTGGTACTAGCACCGTTGAAGTTGAAAAGGGAAGCAAGCTCCAATGTGAAGGCAGGTCAAGATCCTTTAGCAACAAAAAACACATCTTTGATAAGACATCTGGGGTAGCTTATCAATCTAAAGAAGATTTGGCAAAACAATATGCTGAGAAAGGAAACATGGCTATGGGTGAGATGAGGAATTTAGTCCCTGAAGTGGAAAATATTTCTCAACACAAGTCTTCTCTGTTCACAGTGAGGGATATTGAGAAGAGGACCTTCAACATTGCAGTTGCAAATGAAGACAAAGTATTTGATATTAAGATAAAGTATGATAACATCAGTGCTCCAGACAAAGTCAAATTCCATAGGAATATCAGTGATATGTTGTATTTTGTTACTTGAGTCTAAGCTTGAATAATTCAAAGCTGTCATCTTATGCAATAAAATTGGAAGGGCAGTTGAGTCAAGAAAAGGCATACAACAGAGCTTGGTAGACTTGGGTCAAGAGGCTAGATTATGAAGGCCCTCAAGGGGTGAAATCCTCATTGGATGAAAAGGACAAACTTATTGAAAGCTTGAAGAAGAAACTGAAAATGTCTGCCACAGAGCATCCACAAACAATAGAACTGGTTGCTGTAGAGTAGGAAAAAGAAGCATTTCGACAAGAGGCATTGGATTACAAAGCTAAGGTGTTGTAGCTAGAACAAGAAAAGGTGAATTGGTCACAAGGACAGACATAATTATTGAACAGGGTTGTAGTTGTACCTTCTGCTGCAAAAGTTGGGCCAAGCACTGAAGGACTTTTCCATGCTATGTCACAAGTTAGCCTGAAGGTAGGGGAAATCAAGGGGTTAAAAAGGAGACATAGAGAAATTGAAGCAGGAAATGAAAGTAAAGGATGAAAAAATGGCCCAATTTCAAAAGGAGAATCAAGGTTTGCAGGAAAGGATAGACAAGCTGAAAATAAGATTAAGAGGCAAAGGACTGTTGCAGGGAGCCAAACACATCATCTTGGATTCTATAGCTGCTGAAGCTGCCAAGTTCATAGTGTATTTAAACTTCATCAATGATAAAGACAACATGGCCACCATAGCCAGAAGCAGGTGCACTGTTGTGAATGAGACTTTAGCAAAGAAACCATTGGAGTCAAAGATATAACTACATTAATCATCTGGGCCAGGAGGGTTATTGCTAAACATAATCTGTTGAAATCAGTCTAAATCAAGGCAAAACAAATAGAGCAAAGTGTGCAAGAATTCAAGGATTGGTTTGAAGAATTGTTTATTAAATGCCTCCCACCATTTTGGGATGGTAAAGGCAAATTATATGATCAGGAAGAATACAACGCTCGCCTGACTCAATGCAGAATAGATCACTCCAAGTTTGAAAACCTGGAGGAAAACCTGAAAGGAGCAACCCTGGTTGAACATCTGATTACAGATTTTGAGATTATGAATGAGTTCAAAACAATGAAAATTGGACTACCAGTCATGACATATGCCTCCTGCATTGACCTGTAGATCATGATCAAAGAAATGATGGATTATGATATCCCTTATGACTTGAAATGGAAGGAGATAGTACGGTTGGGTAAGACAAAGTGAAGTTTTGCAGGTTCCAGTAAATGATGTCCAGGTGTCACTGAAGATGGCAGATCAGACAGAAGACTAGAACATAATAAGTGGCAAAGAAAGAAGTTGAAACGTTAGAGGAGTTAGAAGCCAGAGCATGAAACGTTTCCTTGTTAATCATTGTAATCAATCCCAACACATAAACTGTCATTTGTAATTATCGTAATCAATTGTTAGAAGCTGAAACGTTTCAGTTCAGCTATCGTAATCGGTTTCAAACCGAAGGAACTCAAATTGTATAATTATTAGAGGTTCCAAATGTATTAACATTGGTAGAAGTGCAAAGGCACGATTTTAGTTGTTCAGACTTAATTTGTAATTTTCTGGAGCTGAATTGAATACATATGCAGAAGTCTTTGAAGTTTCCATGAAAAGATTCTAATGGTGGTGATCTGAGTTTTGTCTCCTCTCTTTGTATGCATTTGTTGTATTTCATATTTCATTTTCATTGTCTTCTGTTTAAGTTGGATAATCAAAGGCCCATAATTCATTTTGTGATGCTCTCGGCTGAAGCAATTTAAACTGTGTTAAGTTCTTCATAACTAATTCAAAATTCATTTATTTAATGCTATGATGCAGTTATATGTTTTCTTTTCCTTCCTACACTTTGCAAACTCACAAATTATAACTCAGATTTATCGACTCATTTAGCCTTTATCCTCTGGAGATTTCTACAGACAAGTCAATGTTTCCATTCATTTTCAGAAGTTTGACTCCATAGCTCTAAGTTTCCCTCCCCTTCCTTGCTAACAAATTTATAAAAAAACCCAAAACAACAAAACCTAGCCATTAATTGTCAAAGAAACACCAAGTGACACAAGAGAGCCCTCTCTGAGTTGAGCAGACTAGTACCCATCTCTAAAGTTGGGTTGTAGGTTACCTTTGTCATTTGTTTTATTAGTCGAACAAATTTACAGTGCGCTAACATTATGGCGCCGTTGCCGGGGATCGAAAGTGAAATCTTCCCTAGGAAAACAACAACTGAAAGCTTTAGATTTGCTTCCTGAGGGTGAGAATGAATCAAACACCTTATTGGATGAGACTAAATTTACCCTGGTGACTCCATTACAAAGAGATCAATAGCATAAAGTGATTTGAGATAGAAATCCCGTCTCCCAAGATAATTCATACCAGAAGAAACCCAAACCCATAAGCATCAATCCCTGTGTCTGATCCTGAGAAGATTGTACACAAAATAAAAGAAAATCCAATAAGCCCAATTTTGTGTCTAGGCAAATATCTATCCTTGCCCAAAGATGGAGGGACAAGCATTGAAGACCTTGATTTTGATGTAAAATTTGAGCAAACTCTGTTCAGAACTAAATCTGAGTCTTGTTTGAACGAGATCATCTTTGATAGGAAGAGGTTCCAAGATTTGATTTTAGCTATCTCTACTAAACCTCTTGTGATTCATACTCAGACCAACAACCACTTCAAGTTCTTACTGCAGCCATGGCAGCCAGGTTTTCCCCTCTTGTTCTACCTGCTCAGTTACATGGTTTACCCTGGGAATATAATATGAGGATTAAGTTGTATGATGTTGAAGGCAATGTGTCAGCCCAAAAACATTTAGACCGGTTCAATGATTTTATAGACTTGGAAGAAGTATATTTTGAAGATGCAAAAATGAGGCTGTTTGCACAAATTCTTGCAGAAGAAGTCAGAAAGTGGTTGAGAGCTCTCCCAACAACAAGTATCCTAAATTTTGAAGCCAGTGAAATGAGTTTTCTTTCAAAGTGGGGTGACAAGAAAAACCCCCTTTAGTTGTTAACCCGGTATAATAACATGAGAAGGTCACCTGATGAAACAATGCATGATTTTTCAGCTAGATTTATAAAGGTCTATAATTCAATTCCTATTGAAGTAAAACCCCCTCCTAGAGCTGCTCAACTTAGATATGTTGATCACTTCGAAAGTGATTTTGCTTTGTTGTTGAGGGAAAGAAGATCTACTTCATTAGATTATATGATGAGCGATGCAATAGAAGTTGAAGTAAATCTAATGGCTTCAGGAAAGATCAAATCTAACTTTGACAGGGACATGAACAAAGTTCAAGATAAGGCATATCCTTCAACCTCACAGTCATCAAAAGAGAGGTTTGAAATGAAGATGAAGACCATGGAGAAACTGATGGAGAAGATGTATTTAGACAATAAGCCTAATACCAGAGAACAGGTTGATGTTCCACCCAGGAATCAGAGGAGACCAGCGGTTCCACAAATCAGACAAAGAGATAAGAGGAACTAGGGTGATCAACAAATAAGATCTTCGTTTTAAAAAAAATATGTAAATGAAAATTTTGAAGACAATATGCATTGTTGTGATGGTGATGAAACATAGGTATTTTTAACTCAAGAAGAACATGACCAGTTCATGGATGCTAATGAGATATTCATGCAGGAAAATGATGAGAGGTTGTCAGTGGAAAAATAAGATTACCAAACAGGGTTGCATAATGCCATCATGCAGTTCCAGAAACAATATAATCTTTGAAACAAAAAGGTGCCTGCAAATCCTCAAAAGGGAAATCCAACCAAAGAAGCCCAGAATAACATGCCTTCTTCAAGTCAGCCTAAAAGGGACTCTGTTGCAAAAGATGATGCAGAGAAAGGAAAGCAAAAGGAAGAACCTCAGAAGAAAGTACCTGAAATAAGAAAGGAGACAATCATCAAAGAGGTAGAGAAAACCTCATCTTCTTTTAATTTTGAAAGTGAGATGGCCAAGATTAAAATCTCTGCACCATTCAATGAGTTGATAAAAAATAGTGAATACATAAATCAGATCATCAAGATGCTCAAGATGGAACAAACTTCTGACACTTTGAACATACAAGATGATCATCCTGCCATCTTGTTTGGCCCATGCATAGAGGAGACTAGTGATGCTGATGAGGTCCCCCCTTTCTATGTCAGTCTGAAGATTCATGATATGACTCTACACAATGCTATTTTGGATTCAGGAGCATCCCATAACCTGATGCCCAAGGTGTTCAATGACCAATTGGGCCTAGACATTACAAGGCCTTACACATATATTTTCTCCTTTGATTCAAGGAACGTGAAGTGCCTTGGCCTAATCAAAGATCTGGTGGTATCTTTGTCTCAAATTCCAACAAAAAATATCGTCATGGATGTAGTGGTTGTTGATATCCCTCCTAAGTTTGGCATGTTGTTATCTAGGTCATGGGCTACAAAGTTGAAAGGGACTCTGCAAATGGATATGTCATATGCCACTATCCCTGTTTTTGGTCAAGATAGAATGTTGTACAGGGAAGTATTGCTCAAATACATGGTCAGTAACAAAGCCCAACCAAACAACCATCCCATTTATTCTATGGAAACTGAGATTGGATCCTCTATTTTCTTTAATGATGTGAGTTTTGAAGAAAAGGCACCAGACACTGATATGACTGCCAAAGACAAATCTGATCAGCAGACTGAGAAAATTTCATAACAACAGGACAATGTAGAGAATGAAATGTGGAACATGAGCTTCGATGGAGTTGTCAACAGAGAAGGAGCAGGAGTTGGTGTGTGGATTAACCCCCCCAGATTGGCCACAAAACTGTGTTCTTATAAACTTGCTTTTGATTGCACAAACAACATGGTTGAATATGACGCATTGGTGTTGGGATTGAAGACTTTGAAAGAAATGGGTGGTAAGAGAATAGTTGTTCATGGATATTCTGAGTTGATCATAAATCAGGTGAAGGGAATATATCAAGCAAAGCACCCGAGATTAAGAGCATATAGGAATATAGTGCTTGACCTTCTTGAAGAATTTTCATAATATAGTCTCTCAGTGATTCCAAGGGGTCAGAATCAGATTGTTGATGCTCCAGCTACTTCAGCCTGAGTTTTCAAAATTCCAATCTTTCCTAACATGGGATAAGAGATTGAGGTCAAGCACATACCAACAATGCCTGATAATATTAAGTATTGGCAGGGTTTTGAAGACGATAAACAAATAGAAAGTTTCGTCAAAATGGAGGATAGATTTGAAAATTTGAATATTGATGTAGAATATTGTGGTGAAGAAGAAGATGCAACTGTGTTCATAAATGATGGTTATTTCAAGAATCAGATTGCTGGTAAAGATATAATGCAACTAAAAAATAACATCATTACCAAAGGCCTGGTCCCATTGGAAAAAATCTTTGACAATAATGATGTGGCCAGGAGTCCTAAAATTACTGTAAATGATGGAGATGTTGAAGACTACAACATTGGGACCCAGGAAGATCACAAGATCATTAAGTTGTCCAAGACACTTAGCCCAGAGATCAAGCAAAGGTATATCAATTTAATGAAATAATTTCCCGATGTTTTTACCTGGAGTTATGAAGATATGAAAGTTTATGATACCAAGGTGATTCAACATGCGATTCCAATCAAAGAAGATCATAAACCTTTCAAACAGAAATTAAGAAGAATCAACCCTTTGTTGTTGCCATTGATTGAGAAAGAAATAAAGAAGTTGTTTGAAGCCAAGATCATAGTGTCTCTGAGGTTTTCTAAGTGGGTGGAAAATCTGGTACCTGTCAAAAAGAAGAGTGGAGAGATCAGATTATGTGTAGACTTCAAAAATCTGAACAGGGTGTTTCTCAAGGACAACTACGCACTGCCTAAGATGGATCACATTCTACAGAAAGTGGCGGGCTCTCAAAAAATGTCAATGTTGGATGGTTTCTCTGGGTACAATCAAATCATGGTACACCCTGATGATCAGGAAAAGACGACCTTCACAACACCATGGGGCACCTTCATGTATGCCAAGATGCCTTTTGGGCTCATGAATGCAGGAGCAACATTTCAAAGGGTTATGGATATAGCTTTTGTTGATGAGAAAGACAAATTTATTGTTATTTACTTAGATGATATCACTGTGTATTCAATTTCTGATGAAGAACATCTTAAACATCTAAGAAGGGCTTTTCAAAAGTGTAGGAAGTTTGGCATTTCATTGAACCCCAAGAAGTCTAATTTTGGCATGGAAGAGGGGAAGTTGCTTGGTCACATTATTTCAAAGGAGGGAATAAAGATAGACCTCAACAGAGTTGAGGGAATCCTAAAAATTGGCACATCCAGAAGCAAAAAAGAAGTGCAAGCTTTCCTGGAGAAAGTGAACTTTCTGAGAAGATTCATCCCTAACCTTCCTGAAATCATAAAGCATATCACTAACATGCTCAAGAAAGGAAGTGAGATAAAGTGGACCCCTGAAGCCATAAAATCCTTTGAAGACATTAAAGTGCATTGACCAAGGCCCTAGTGCCGACCAACCCTAATTTTGAAAAAGACTTTATATTGTTTTCTTTTGCCTCAGAGCACACCATTGCTGGTGTTTTGTTACAAAAGGATGAGTAGAATTTTGAGAGGCCTATAGCATACTATAGCAGGACATTGAGGGATTCCCCATTGAAGTATGATATCATGGAAAATAAGGCATATGCACTGGTCAAATCCCTAAAGGAATTTAGAGTTTATATCTTGCATTCTCATACCACTGCCTATGTGCCCAACAATTCTGTGAAAGACACTTTAACTCAGCCTGATCCCGAGGGAAAAAGGGGCAAGTGGATAGTTGTGTTGTTGGAGTATGACCTTGAGATCAAACCTACCAAGTTGATCAAGGGGTAGGGACTTGCAAAGCCGATGACACAAACAAATTGTGAGCTCTCAGGAATAAATTTCATTACTGATTTGTTAGCAGATTCAGAAGAAGAAAGGGTTCCTCATGTATCTCAAAAATTCCTTGACTCCCCATGGTATGATGATATTAGTTATGTATTGAGAAACTTGCAGTCTCCTCCTGAATTGATTAAAACCAAGGCCAGGTTCTTAAAGCTAAAAGCAACAAATTTTTGTATTGTAAATCAATCTCTGTATTGGAAGAATACAGGAGGAATCTTGTTGAGTTGCTAGCTGGAGGGAGAAGCAGAAAAGACCATCAGAGAGTTTCATAAAGGTGACTGTGGAGGGAACCACTATTGGAAAACTATTGTGCACAAGATATTGAGGGTTGGGTTCTATTGGCCTAACATTTTTTTTTATGTCTATAAAGAAGTTTCAAGCTGTCATGAATGCCAGATTTTTTATGGGAAGAGAAAATTGCAGCCTTTGCCCTTGAAACCCATCTCTGTTGAAGCACCTTTTAAACAATGGGGCCTTGATTTCATAGGATAAATTCATCCACGGTCTTCAGCTCAGCACAAGTGGTTACTGACGACCATATATTACTTCACCAAGTGGATTGAAGTAGTTCCCACCAGGCAAGCCACAAATGTTGTTATCATTAAGCTTTTGGAGAACAATATTTTGTCTAGGTTTGGTTGCCCAATCAAAATCATTACAGACAATGCAATGTCCAAGAAGATGGAAAATTTTTGCAGAGATTACAATATATCTCTTGGCCATTCCACAACTTATTACCCTCAAGGTAATGGATTGGTTGAGTCATCCAATAAGAGTTTGACTAGAATTATCAAGAAGCTGCTGCAAGATAACAAAAAGGCTTGGCATAAAAAGCTCATCCATGCACTATGGGCTGACAGGATCACTACTAAAAGGTCTATTGCTACTTCACCCTTCCAAATTGTGTATGGCACAGAGGCTATTTTTCCTATTGCATTAGGATTGCCAGTGATGAGATTGCTACAGGAGCAAGATGCTGAAGCAGATGCCACTCGAAGGAGAACAAATGAACTGATTAATGTCCAACAAATAAGAGAAAAAGCCTTCAACAACTCTCATCTACACCAAGACATGATTAAAAAGGCTTTTGACAGACATACCAAGGAGGATGATTTCAAAGTGGGGGATTTGGTGTTGAGATGGGATGCCAGAAATGAAGATAAAAGGAAAGCATGGGAAATTTGACCATCTATGGCTGGTGTTGGGGTCCTATAATCATAGGTAACTTGATTCTTCGACTGCTTATTTGGCATTGCTCCCGTGATGAAGACATCTAACTTACTGGGCTCGGTTGATTCATTTTCCCCCTCCATCCATTTCGCCCGATCCTCCATCACCTTGCTGCACCCTTCATCCACCGCTGCGCTTTTCAGTTCCTCATCCTTCAACTCATCACACCCATCATTCATTCTTGCATGAATAAACAAACTTAGGATAATAAACAAATAATTAGATTAATTAATAGTGTTAATATTAATTGAATTAGTGTAATTAGACTAATAAGCTAGATTAGTCTTGTTAATAATTAATTAATTAATAATTAGTAATTAGATTAGTTATTTAAGTTAGTTTATTGTAAAAATATTAATTGAAAACAATAAAACAATAATATAAAACAATTAAAAACAAATTCATAAAATATTAAATACAAAATGTAAAAAAAATAAAATAACAATTAAAAAATAAAACAAAAACATAAATTAAATAAAAAATAAGCATAAAACTTAAATAACAAAGATTAAAATTAAACGACACATAATAAAACGTAAATACAAGAATTAAAAAAATAAAAAACAAAACATAAAAAACATATAATAATTAACAAAAAACAAAAAATAAAAATTAAAACCAACACATTAATCCTATGTCTACCTGTATGCTTTCCCTGTACAACTCGGACACCCCCTCCCTCACATCACATCAACGCCATGGGGTCCGAGTTAGTGGTATTGGGAGGGATAGGTGTCACCTCATGGTGAACTCGGAGCCCCCCCTCCCAATACCACTTACCACCTCAGGGGGGTCCGAGTAAACCACCCTGCCCTCCAAAACCGCCCTTCCGAAAAATGAAAAAACCGTCTTTTTTCCAGTTTGACCAGTCTTTTTCCGAGGACGATTTCGGGCAAAAGGAGACGGATTTTCAAAATCCGAGAGAGGTTTTTGTTTAGCACGGGCTGAAGAACAAAAACCTCTACCATATTTTACATAAGTGTGAGGAACAAAGAGAATCAAATCCATCTTTCAGCCCCATTTTTCAGTTTTTCGTTTTTCCTGTTTCAACCCTAATTTTGCGGGAGTCGTTTCGGCGAGTTGGAGATGAATTTGGAAAAACCGAAAGACTTTTTTGTCCAACACATGCTCATATACAATAACCTATTTCTGTTTATGTACAAGTGTCACCATTGAGGAGAAACAAATGTCTGAGTTGACCCCTTTTTTCAACAATTCGGCTCGTCTTTCATGGCAGACAGTTCAAGATTTTCAAGGATTTTATTTCTATTTTTGGCCGAGATGGTTGAATTTGAACTCCTGAGCCTGGGAGAGTCTATTATATATATTGTAACAAGTCAAATGTACAAGGGGGATCAGTTGGGAACCATGATTTAATTTGTATCAGAGCTCACAGAGCCTTCATGGATTCATTTTTCAGTAATACAGTGCTATGCTGCAGGATTCTAGTGACTAATTTGATTGGTGATGTGCATCCCTCTCTGTAAATTTGTTTTTCTGTTATCACAATTAATTCCTACCTCTGAATTATTCCGAGAAGATTAAGAGAAAAATTGGTTTTAATGTACCCTCTGTCTCTTGCTTGGTATAGTTTTTATGTTTTCCATTGAAGATTAAACTCTGAATTCTCAGTTGCTCTATGTTTAATTGGATTTCTTAATCTGTTCCATCTCTCCCATTTCATTTAAATCAAAATATTCAGTGAGTTGTCTACCTTGCCCTGCAAGATTAGCCTGTTGATAATGGATTTTGATCATTTTTCTGCGGTGACTTCATAGCCCATGGTTCCTTTTCTCTGCCCTTACCCAATTCAAAAAAAAAACTTTCTATCCTCATAACTAGCCTTATATCCATTTCCAACAAAGTTAGATCATACAGAGAGATCCCTCTATGAGTCTTGGAGGGCTAGATCCTTGAATCCATGCGATTTTGTGGTTATCCCTATCGATTTCCTCCTCAACCTGGGAAAATACAGGGTGATAATAGCTGAGACCTTTCAAAATTGTGGCATACCATGGAAATAATGCCTATCTGCTACAGGAACGTAATGGAGATATCGTTGGAGGAGGACTTGTGAATGGCAGGTTTCTCAAACATTGTATCGTGTAAACGAATTTTCACCCTTTCCATTCATTATATATAACCATTTTTGTTTTTCAGTTGAAGAAATCAGAATCAAATCAGCAGAAATTAAAGCCTGAAGCAAAGGCCCTAAGTTATGTTGAGTATAATTTGAGTTTTGTGAATAAGATGTTGATAAATTCAGTTGTAGGAGTAAAATAAAGCCCAATGGCTAGGCACTTGGTCTGTCATTATTTGCTACCTCGCTGGGAGGATAGCATCCCCAGTTGGAGCCCATGTTATCACCATTAAAATTTTGGTGTGAAATCGATATTGCAGGACTTAGCAAGGTGATAAATTAGTTTGGAAGCCCGACAAACTAGAGATGGGGTTAAATCTAGCAGGAGGAGGCTAAATATGGCAGGGCGCTAAGGTGATGAGACCTGATACGTCGCAGATCGCGAGCTCCCCAGATCGACGGTTGAGGATCATTTCGAGAGGAGGAGTTGCGCGGAGGATAATTCTCGAAAGCGGGTTGAAAACTAAACCATGGTTTTCGGTCGGAACCACGTGGTGCCACTGGGTGCATTTCGAGGCGAGAAGTGGGTTACCCCAAACCACTTTCTCGTGCCCTCGAAATTGGAAAAGTATATAAAGGGAATGTGTTGTTTATTTGATTATTTTTCAAAATACTGGAACGTTTGAAAGTTGGTGCGACCACCCCCATTCAACTGCAGCTCAACAGTACGCCAAGTTCATGCCATTTTCTCTCATTTCCAAGTATTTTTCATCATCGCCATGGACCCTATCATAACTTCAATAACAGAGCAAGACCCTGTGTCGAATGAAGAAGCCCTAATTGACCAAGACTCAGACGTGTTCGACATCGAAATCACCATTTCTCCCATCTCTGTGTCCAAAAGCAATCTGTCTGATAATATAGGAAAGTAGATACCATTCCTTGAAGCAGTTTAGGCCACTATAGTCCCTTACGTTGTCGAAGTCACTTTCCCTTTTACCGAATTCATAGGTTGGTGCGTAGAGCAGTATTCACAAGAAGAGAAAGTCATCTTAAATCAACAGGGGTCCGAGGTCCTATGTAGGGTAGAGAGTCTATCAATTTGAGATGCCCTTAGTATAACAGAGTCTTTCTCCGCAACGTCTGAACCTTTCGATGAAGAAAAAATAATTAGGGTCTACAGAGAGTGTCCATCAGAAGTCAAAGATCTGTTTTTATAGACAATTGTCAAACCAGAACATCTTTCAGAGAGTCTGTCCTTGCCAATGAATGTGAGTATAATGGTTATTGAGGTCCAATGGGTCTGTTCCCTGTTGAGTCAAATTTTAGGTCTAGATAATGACAAACATGTGGTCGGGGTCATGCTGGGTTTACTGTTGGCATTCTTTCAGTCAGAGTATGGTCTATCAGTCTGTTTTAGTTTTGATCAATTCATAGTTGATAATATCCATAAACAACTAGTGAATTTTCTCTCTCTATGACATTTAAGATATTATACCCATTTGTTGAAGATTTTCCTGGAAGAAAATAAGAGAGAATTACCTGAAGCAACATTCATATCAACCGAATGTAAGAGGATTACATTGTTCATCTTCATCAACAAAGTCATGTCCATAGTTTACAGTTTGATTTTCAACACCATCCTACCTAGAGTTTTGGATCACATGAGGAGCTATCTACAGTCAAATCTAGAAAACAGAGTGGGAGACTGGGTGTTGTTCATGCATTCAACAGTAGTCTGGGTTTATGGTTGTCATGAATCTCCCTATCTACTGCCTATTTTTCTAACCCCCGGAGTCTTTGCCCTCAAATTCATTAGGCAAAGAATCATATCTGAGACAGAGCATTTCCTGAAATTGCACAAAGCCTCCAACCTCAAATTCCCTTTTATCATTGGACCCTTCATTGTCAAAACTAGATCATGCCTATCTTAGATTCAAGCAAAGCTCAAAGAGTTGGGTTTTGCATAGCTACATGGAAGAAGATATGATCCACATCAAATCATATCCAAGAGAAGACTGATGAACAAATAGGCCCCTTATGAGCATGAACATGTTGAGGGTTTTGATAAGTTGGCAAATCTAGAAGTATGTTTTGATATGGAAACAATCTTGCAACCAACTCAAATACAACAAATGGAGGCAACCCTGCAACAGAGTCAAACACAACAAGCTCCTCAGAAAGTAATATTCAAAGTCCCCAAGGTTAGTGTTTAAAACAAGAGAAGCAGTTCAGAGGCCATGGGCACCAGTGATCAATGAACTGCCCCTAAGAAGATGAAGATTACATAGTCCCCACAGATAGTCGATTTAGAGGAGGAAGAGCCTAAAGAACAAGTGAATATGGACATGGTGGAGAGTGGTACTAGCATTGTAGAAGTTGAAGAGGGAAGCAAGCTCCAAAGTGAAGGCAGTTCAAGATCCTTTAGCAGCAAAAAACACATATTTGATAAGACATATGGGGCAACTTATCAATCTAAAGAAGATTTGGCAAAACAATATGCTGAGAAAGGAAACATGGGTATGGGTGAGATGAGGGATTTAGTCCCTGAAGTGGAAAATATTTCTCGACACAAGTCTTCTCCATTCACAATGAGGGATATTGAGAAGATGACCTTCAACAATGAAGTTGCATATGAAGACAAAGTATCTGAGATCAAGATAAAGTATGACAACATCAATGCTCCAGACAAAGTCAAATTCCAGAGGAATACCAGTGACATGTTGTATTCTAATTACTTGAGTCTAAGCTTGAAGAATTCAAAGTTGTCATCTTATGCAATAAAATTGGAATGACATTTGAGGCAAGAAAAGGCATCCAACAGAGCTTGGCAGACTCAGGTCAAGAGGCTAAAATCTGAAGGCCCTCAAGAGGTGAAATCCTCATTGGATGAAAAGGACAAACTTGTGCAAAGCTTGAAGAAGAAACTAAAAATGTCTGCCACAGAGCATCCAAAAAACAACAGAACTGGTTGCTCTAGAACATGAAAAAGAAACATTTTGACAAGAGACAATGGATTACAAAGCTAAGGTGTTGCAACTAGAACAAGAAAAGGTGAATTGGTCACAAGGACAGACATAATTGCTGAACAGGGCTGTAGTTGTACCTTCTGCTGCTGAAGCTGGGCCAAGCACTGAAGGACTTGTCTAGGCTATGTCACAAGTTAGCCTGAAGGTAGGGGAAATCAAGGGGTTAAAAGGAGACATAGAGAAATTGAAGCATGAAATGAAAGCAAATGATGAAAGAATGGCTCAATTTCAAAAGGAGAATCAAGCCTTGCAGGAAAGGATAGACAAGCTGAAAATAAGATTAAGAGGTAAAGGAATATTGCAGGGAGCCAAACTCATCATCTAGGATGCAATAGTTGTTGAAGCTGCCAAGTTCATAGTGTATTTAAACTTCATCAATGATAAAGACAACATGGCCATCATAGCCAGAAGCAGGTGCACTGTTGTGAATGAGACTTTAGCAAAGAAACCATCAGAGTGGGCCCAAAATGCCATAAACATGCTAAACTCCATCCCTACTACAGAACTTTAGACCGTTGGAGTCAAGGATAGAACTACATTGATCATCTGGGATAGGAGGGTTATTGCTAAACATAACCTGGTGAAATCAGTCCAAACCAAGGCAACACAGATAGAGCAAAGTGTGGAAGAATTCAAGGATCGATTTGAAGAATTGTTTATTAAATGCCTCCCACCATTTTGGGACGGCAAAGGTAAATTATATGATCAGGAAGAATACAACGCTCGCCTCACTCAATGCAGAATGGATCACTCCAAGTTTGAAAACCTGGAGGAAAACCTTAAAGGAGCAACCCTGGTTGAACATCTAATTACAGATTTTGAGATTCTGAATCAGTTCAAAACAGTGAAAATTGGACTACCATTCATGACATATGCCTCCTGCATTGACCTGGAGATCCAGATCAAAGAAATTATGGATTATGATATCCCTTATGACTTGCAATGGAAGGAGATAGTACGGCTAGGTAAGACAAAGTGTAGTTTTCCAACATCCAGTAAATGATGTCCAGGTGTCACTGAAGATGGCAGATCAGACAGAAGACCAAAATAGAACAAGTGGCAAAGAAAGAAGCTGAAACGTCAGAGGAGTTAGAAGCCGGAGCATCAAAAGTTTCCTTGTTAATCATTGTAATCAGTCCCAACACATAAATTGTCTTTTGTAATTATTGTAATCAGTTGTTAGAAGGTGAAATGTTTTAGTTCAACTATTGTAATCGGTTTCAAACCGAAGGAACTCAAATTGTATAAGTATTAGAGGTTCCAAATGTATTAACGTTGGTAGAAGTGCAAGGGCACGATTTTAGCTGTTCGGACTTAATTTGTAATTTTCTGGAGCTAAATTGAATACATATGCAGAAGTCTTTGAAGTTTCCATGAAAAGATTCTAATGGTGGTGATTTGAGTTTTGTCTCCTCTCTTTGTATGTATTTCCTGTATTTGTGATTTCATTTTCATTGTCTTCTGTTTAAAATGGATAGTCAAAGGCCCATAATTCATCTTGTGATGCTCTCGGCTGAAGCAATTTAAACTGTGTTAAGTTCTTCCTAACTAATTCAAAATTCATTTATTTAATTCTCTGATGCAGTTATATGTTTTCTTTTTCTTCCTACACTCTACAAATTCACAAATTATAACTCAGATTTATCGCCTCATTTAGCCTTTATCCTCTAGAGATTTGTACAGACAATTCAATGTTTCCATTTATTTTTAGAAGTTTGACTCCATAGCCCTAAGTGTCCCTCCCCTTCCTTGCCAACAAATTTATAAAAAAAACCCAAAACAACAAAACCTAGCCATTGATTGTCAAAGAAACACCAAGTGACACGAGAGAGCCCTCTTTGAGCTGAGCAGGCTAGTACCCAGCTCTAACGTTGGTTTGTAGGTTATCTCTGTTGTTTGTTTTATCAGTCGAACAAATTTACAGAGTGCTAACAAAGGCCATCACTTATTTCACTAGTCATAGTGATAACCTCCATCTAGGTCCTCATATCAACTGCTTGTAGGGTCCTAACCACTCAATTGGTGCAACCTATGATACTATCTCCCTTAGCATGGTCAATATTATCTCTCAAATAAGATCATCTCTTATCAGTGATAGGGATTCCATTGACTCCAATTCCATGGTTACCAAGTATACCCATATAGGAGATGTTGTCAAACAGTTTAACGTCCCACACCTCCCATGGATATTACGCACCTTAGTGGATCTGATACACTATTTCAAATCATGTTTAGTGGATGCATGACCTTAAACTACCTACTATTATACCTTTGGTCCATCATATTGGGCATTTGGCAACAATCGTTCCCCCAATCCTCGTATAATGACACTGGGGGCAATATGACTTCCCACCTTGGTCCTATGAGACCTAACTCTCGACATAACACCAATGCACATTGTACCCTTTGTGGGAACCATAATTACACCTTGTTATGTCTCGTGCCCCTAGATATCATGTGATTATGATCCACATGGCTTAATTGGAATGATCCAACCTTCATTGCTTCATGCAGTGTGCCCTCCTTAGATTTGGTCATTTTAGTTACCCCCCATAAGGGCAACATGGCCTCCTTTAGGGAGTGCCTTTTTTTGGGAACTCGTGGTTCCTTGGCCTCCTTCAGATAGTCCCTTTTCTAGGAACTCATGGTTCACTAGCCTCCTTGGCGGAGTGCCTTTTTCGGGAACTAATGGTTCCTTGGCATCCTTTAGGGAGTGCCTTTTTAAAAACTCATGGTTCCCTTGCCTCCTTTAAGGAGTGCCTTTTC